>PVJA010003793.1:43596-91759 GCA_004027025.1 Myocastor coypus | reverse complement strand
AAATATGGACTGAAACCTCTATGAACTGTGAGCTAAATAAACCTCTCCTTCCTTCATTTTGAGTGTCGGGTATTTGTCCCAGCAACGAGTAAAAAGTGACTAAGACACTGCGGCAGGAGGATCAGTGTGAGTTCGAGACCAGCCTGGGCTACAAAAGTGAGCTCAAGGCCAGTCTGAACTGCATAGAGAGACCCTGCCTCAAAAAGACAGAAAACAAAACAAAACATTATTCAGGGAGTATTGGGTACAGTAATGACTGTCTAGTATAGAGTGGAGAATGATTAAGCACTGCAATGAGCAACACTCTAAATATACCTAATAAATTAATAGTATCATAGACAATTCAGCAGTATGATAGAGTGACATTCATATTCATTTAAAAGCACCTATCCAGTATAGTGAACATAAAAATACAGTATGTATTACTATTATGTAGTATTACAATTTTGGTTATAGCTTCACTTTTTTTATTTCCTATAGGAATTAAAAGAAAAATGCAAAAAGAAAACCTGATAAATTAATGTTTGCAGCACAAAAACAAAGACATAATTTCTAACAATATCATTAAAGGAGAAGTAACATAGTAAATTCTGTATGCTTTTGAAGCAACATTATATGAATCCAAAACACACTGCTCTAAATTCAGGATGCATGCAATTCCCACAAAAACCATAAATAAAATATCTGCAATACAGAAGAAAAAGAAAAAGAAAATAATCAAAATAGTTCAATAAAAGGACATATAGACTAAAAGAGGGCAATACAGGAAAAGATGGACAATAATGCTGTGAAGAACAAAGTGAGACATGTCTTTCCTTATTTAAATTTAAATGAGTGAAGAGAATCAAGCTCTCAAATCAAAAGGTAGAAGTGATAGAACTAAAAACACACGATCTAAATATGCTCTCTATAGGAGACTCATTTTAGATTTAAAGACACAAAAGAAAGGGAAAACATACAAAATGATACTCAACATAGAAAACAAAACAAAAAAAAAAGCTGGTTTACTATGCACAAAAGCTTAAGATTTCAGGTCATATACTTAAGACTGTAACCCATTTTGAAGTAGTATTCATCTACGGCATATTTCATTATTTTGTAGATACCTAGTGTTGCTAGTGTAATTAATTAGACTATTCTTTCCCTACTTTGTGTACCAGGCCACTCTTGAGGACCAGTTGAGCCTTCATGTGTGGGTTATTTCTGGGGTCTCTTGTTTATTCCATTGCTGTCTATGCATAACACCAGCATCATATATTCTGACTGCAATAACTTTGTAATCTACTGTAATTTGACATTTCGATTATGTAAGATAAACAATTTTCAGAGATCTACTGCAAAAGTACAATGCCGCAGGCAGGATGGCACATAACTGTAAACCCAGCCCTTCAGATGTTAGAGAGGTCAGCCAGCCTGGGCTACACAATGAGTTCAAGGCCAGCATGAACTGCGTAGAGAAACTCTGTCCCAAAAGGACAACAAATAAACACAAAACAAAAATCAGGTGGTATTGTCTCCACTTGCCTGTACACTACCTGCTAATGAGATGAGTTCCTCAAGACTGTTATCTCACAGGAATCAAATTATCTCTCAAGCCATAAATACTCCTCCCAAGAGATAGGAAACTAGAACTGAAGCAATGACTGGCAGACCTATGGCCCACCTGCACTGATCTTCAAAAGCTGACCTTGTGCTTTCAGGAGCAAACCAGACTAAACCCTGCATCACAGTGTGCTCCTTCAAGTTACCCAAGGTGGAGTCCTCTTCTTATTCTCCCTTTCATTCTAACTCTGTCTAGTAAATCTACCAGTTCCTTGTACTGACAAGTCCTGAAATTCTTTTTCCAATGACTGACATGTCAAGAATCTACTCAGCAGATCAAGTTGAGGTCCTTATCTCCCCTTTGGGCAACTTCCTGGGAACCCCTATCTGGTGACAGTACTGGCAATCGATACACACAACAATGGAACATAATTGAGACTTCAGAAACAAATTCAGCCCCCAGGGTGTGCTGAGACAGCACTGAGACTGGGCAATTGGACTGGGCGTGGTGGTACACACCTGCAATCCCAGCTCTTGGGAGGCTCTAAACAGGCAGATCACAAAGAAACGGTCAAAGGATCTGAATGTTTTACCAAAGATACATATAAATGGTCAACAAGTCTATGAAAAGATGCTTAATAATCACTGGGGAAACTACAGATTAAAAGTACTAGAATCTAAACTGATCTGATGATGAAAATATGTAATATAACTCGTGTTAAATTTAAACAATAAAAAAGAAAAAAAAAAGATATAAATAGTAAATTAAAAAAAAAAAAAAAAAGTACTGGAATCACCTTACGCCCAACCAGATACTACAACCACAAATAATAGAGAAGTGTTTTTGTTTTGTTTTGTTTTCTTTGAATTTTAATACAGGGTCTGCAGGGTCTCGATACACAGATAGAGGACTTGTAATGAACCTCCTGTTTATAACCTCTCAAACACTAGGATTACAGGCATGCGCTACCATGCCTAGTCTGAATCGCCATCTCAGCGTCCTCAGATACAGGGGCAGGGTGGCAGGCCCAGATATCAAACTCAGGCACTTTAACCCGCTGAGCGATTTGGCCAGTTTAACAAGTGTTAAACCCGGCGAAGATTTGAACTAAGAAACTTGTACATAGCGCACCTGTAATCCCAGTACTTGGGAGGCTGAGGCAAGAGGATCGATGTGAGTTTGAGACTAGCCTGTGCTACAAAAGTGAGATCAAGGCCAGCCTGAGCTGCATAGCAAGACCGTCTCAAAAAGACGAAAGACAAAAACAAAACAAAACAAAAAACAATTCCACTTTTGGGTATACAACCACAGGGACTGAAAGCAAAGTTCTAGAGAGAGCTGTATGCCCAAGTTGGCAGCAGTACTACCCACATAACCCAAAGGGAAAAACAACACAAGTGTCCCTCACCCAATTTTTAAATAAACAAAATGTGGCATATACATAATGGAATATTACTATGCCTTTAAAATAAAGAAAGCTGGGCTGGAAAGATAGCTCAGTAGAATAAGTGCTTGCCTGGCAAGCACAAGGTCCTGAGTTCAATCCCCAGTGTCACACACACAAAAACTTCATTCCTTTGCTGGGCATGGTGGTGCACATCTGTAATCTCAGCACTTGAGAGGCTGAGGCAGGAGATCAGGGAGACCAGCCTGGGCTACAAAAGTAAGCTCAAGGCCAGTGTGAACTGCAAGACCCTGTCCCCGCAAAAAAGAAAAAATTTATATGCCTCACATGGATGAATTTTAAGGATGCTAAACAAAGTAAAATAAGCCAGTCATAAAAGATAAATTTCACAATTCACTGATAGGAGAGAAATGGGAATTAACCTGATAAGCATAGATTTTGTTTTACAAGATGAAAAAATTCTAGCAATTGGCTGCACAATGAGAAAGTAATACTAGTGAACGCTACAGTTAAAAATGACTCAGATAATAAATATTATACCATGTATTTTGAAAATTAAACAATTAAAAAATAAATCTTATATGGTGGCAATAAACAACTGTGAATTACATTTTTTTTAAAAAATTTACAACTTATAGGACTGGCGATATAGCTCAACAGAGTAAGTGCCTGCTTAGGCAAGTGCAGTGAATTGGGGTTCAATTCCAGTACTGCATACTATACCAGCCAGCTCCAGGCACTCTGAGCCAGCTACTGAGTCCAGGCATGGTGGCACATGCCTGTAATCCCAGCACTGGGGAGGCTGAAAATAGGAGGATCACTACAAATCCAAGCTGCACAGATACCCTACACCAAAATACACAAGGACAGGGCCTGAGTTCAGTCCCCAGTTCCGCGAAAATAAATAAATATATATATATATATATATATTATTTATAACTTACATTTACATAATGTCACCAAATTCAACGGTAGAATTACAAAACTAAGAGTAATCTAACAAAAGGTATGTAAGTGAAAACTGGCAATCTCAGTTGATAGAATTAAAAGATTCAAAATAGACACCTGATTTCTGGATCAGAAGATTTCACCTTCAACTTTTTAATTTTTTTTTTAACTTTTTAATTTTTAACTCTTCCCAAACTAATCCTCAAGGCCAACAGAATCCCAGAGAAAATCCTAAAAGGTTTCCTTTGAAGGGCAAAGTTTATTTTTTCTCAAGTGAATAAACAAAAGTATTCAGTAAATGACACCACAGTGGTTCACCCAAAAACAAAACTTAATTTAAAATGTTAAAACTAGCCGGGAGTGGTGGCTCACGCTTGTAATCCCAGCACTCGGGAGGCTGAGGCAGGAGGATTGGTGCAAGTTCGAGACCAGCCTGGGCTACAAAAGTGAGCTCAAGGTGAGCCTCAACTGCATAGCGAGACCCTATCTCAAAAAGACAAAAAAAAAAAAAAAAAAGTTAA
Organism: Myocastor coypus; assembly: GCA_004027025.1. NCBI lineage: Eukaryota > Metazoa > Chordata > Mammalia > Rodentia > Myocastoridae > Myocastor > Myocastor coypus. Next base: position 87,342 of record PVJA010003793.1, on the reverse strand, counting down.
AACTTTTAAATACATAGAAAAGTCTCTGTATTTCTTAAATATAAAACTAAGCAAATGACCTATGAAAGAACAAAGTGTATTTCATCCAAGTTTAACACTTCTGCTCTTAGGCTGGCCATGGTGGCACACACCTGTAATCCTAGCACTTTGGAGGCTGAGGCAGAAGGATCAGTGAAATTTCAAGACCAGCCTGGACTACAAAAGTGAGCGTTCAAGGCCAGCCTGAACTGCACAGTGAGACCCTGTCTCAAAAAGACAAAACAACACAAAAAATTTTCTGCTCTTGAAGACACTGTGCAAATAATGAAAAGATGAACCACAAATTAGAAATAAGGGTTTTGCAAAACATCTGTAAAGGACTTGCATCTCAAATATAAAAAGAACTGGAAAATTCCAAATACAACGAAACAATTCAGGTCACATGGGAGAGACTTCCTTCTCCACATGGCCTGCCAGATGAACCTCCTCATCCTCTGGCCCCATCTGCCCCAGCACCTCCCCATCATGCAGGAGAGACTTCATGATCCACTGGGCCAGTCAGACCAACCTCCTCATCCTCTGACCCCATCTGTCCCAGGTATGTCAAAAGGAGGTGACCAGAACTTAAGTGAACTAAATTAAATACAAACTCCCAATTTAATATCTGCTTAGCTACACAGACATGAGGATTGCTCTTATTGTGTAAAATACAAACTCATTATCACTACCCACTATTAGTGTTCCTAACTGTAGTTCTGTAAATACAAAACTATAACTGCCTTAACCATATAATTTCTTTTGGGTATGAATCATGCTAAAGGTATAATTGCACCAAGCTCTACACCAAAGGTCAGAGGACAGTGCTATAAAAAATGACAAACAGAAAGAGCAAAATTCAATCTCTGACCCTGAGCCCACCCAGAACAAACACAGGAGACACTAACATAGAAGAAAATGGTAATCACACAGCTGAAAATCTCTGAATTAACAACATCTGAAGCAAATAAACAACTACAGAAAGGTATGGAGGAAATCAGATCAGAAATAATCTCTGAAGCAAAAAAAGGAAACTGAATCAATAGCATCTGAAGTATAGAAACAACTGTAGAATGGTATAGAGGAAATCAGATCAGAAATAATCTCTGAAGTAAAAAAATCTTTGAATAAATAGCATCTAAAGTAGAGATAACTACAGAAGGATAGAGAAGAAATCAGATCAGAAATAATTTCTGTAGCAAAAAAAGGATAACATAATGAAAGAATTAGTAACTGCTTCTGAAGACACTGATAAAAAATTAAGAGATAAGAAAAATGATGGACTCCTTGAAGGAGCAATATAGGAAAGAAACAGGTCATATGAAGCAAACTCAAAGAGATACACAGGAACTTAAAACCTCAATGACAAGCTGGCAAAGCCATCTGAATGAAAGTGAAGATAAAGGTTCAGATCTTGAAGATACTGTAGCACCTAGTGAAAAGGTAAGAAAGAATCTCTTAAAAACCAGAATGCAGGAAAAAATCATTCACCATCTACAAGACAATGCAAAGATGAACAACGTGAGATTAATAGGCATCAATGAGAAAGTAGGAGTTAATACAAATAAGGTAAAAGAATATGGGCAGAAGTAATAGCAGAAAACTTTCCAAATATGGGGAAAACAATTTGGCATTCAGATAACTGAGGCATATAGAACTCCAAATAGCCCTGACCCAACTAAAAACACACCCAAATAATCAAGATTCCAGAAATCCAGGACAAGAATAACATACTAAAAGCCACTACAGAAAAGAAACAGATCACATTTAAAGTAAAACCCATTAGAATAACAGCAGATTTCTCTTCACAAACCACGAAGTCAAGAAAAGTATGGAGCAGAGTTCTTCAAGTCCTTCATAAAAACAAATTCCAGCTCAGACTATTATACCCTGCAAAACTCTCTTTCAAGTTTGATGGAGAAGTAAAATACTTCCACAACAAAGAACTAAAGAATTTCTTGATGACAAAGCCAACCTTACAGACTACTAAAAGATATTCTAGAGAGGGATCAAAATGACCAGAACTCCACAAATGAGAATGGAAAGAACCCACCCAACAGGGCAAACAATTAAATACAGGGATAAAGGGGCAACCAATAGCAGGTAAATAACATGATCAGCATAAATCAATATATCTCAATTATAACTATCAATGTAAATGGTCTCAATTCAACAATTAAAATATATAAGCCGGGCGTGGTGGCGCACGCCTGTAATCCCAGCACTTGGGAGGCTGAAGCAGGAGAATCACTGTGAGTTCGAGACCAGCCTGGGCTACAAAAGTGACCTCAAGGCCAGCCTGAACTGCACAGAGACCCTGTCTCAAAAAGAAAATTAAAAAATAAAATAAAATATATAGACTGGCATAGTGGATTAAAAAGGAAAACCTAACAATATACTATATACAAGAAGCATACTTAGCCAAGTGTGGTGGTGTACAGCTTTAATTCCAGCACCTGGGAGGCTGAGGCAAGAGGATCAGTGCAAGTTCAAGACCAGCCTGGGCTACAAAAGTGAGTTCAAGGCTAGCCTGAACTGCATAGTGAGACTGTCTCAAAAAGAAAGAAAGCAAGCAAGCAAGCAAGCAAGCAAGCAAGCAAGCAAGCAAGCAAGCTAGCTCATAAATTTGCAGGTTGAAAGTCAAAGGATGGAAAAGAATACTACAAGCCCCAGCATCTCAGAAAAAAGTAAGAGTAGCAATCCTATTCTCAGACAGTCTCAACTTCAAACCAAGAATGATTAAACAAGACAAAGAAGGCCATTACATACTGGTTAGGGGCAAAATTCAAGAGAAATAGATAACACTCATATATGCACCCAATACAGGAGCACCCAGTTATGTAAGACAAATCTTAATGGACATGAAAACTCTAATATCCAATACCACAATCTTAACAGGAGACCTTAACACTCCCTTATCCCAAAAAGACAGGTTAAACAGACAAAAAGTTAGCAAAGATACACCAGAACTTAACCAGTACTTGGAACAAATGGACTTAGTGGACATATATGGAGTGTTCCACCCAGCCACTTCTGAATAAACATTTTTTTCAGCTGCTCATGGGACATTTTCTAAAACAGACCACATACTAGTCCATAGGTCATGCTTATGTATATGCAAGAAAACAGAAATTATCCCACGCATATTATCTGACCACAGTGCAATGAAACTGGAAATAAATGACAAAAGAAACCACGAGAATCCCAGAAACACATGGAAATTAAACAACCCACTCCTCAGCAACCAATGGATTACAGATGAAATTAAAGAAATTAGAAGATATCTATAATTTAATGAAAATTCAAACAACTTATCAGAATTTATGGGATGCAATAAAAGCAATTTTTAGAGGAAAATTTATAGCTTTGAACTCACACATTAAGAAAACCAAGCAGGAACAGATACTCTCATGCTACACCCCAGTGGTCTAGAAAAGGAAGAGCAAACCAAACCCAAAGCCCAAAGACAGGAGGAAATTACAAAGATTGGAGCAGAAATTAATTCAATCGAGATGAAGAAAAGAACAACAAAAAAAATTAACAAATGACAAAACAGGTTCTTTGAAAAATTAAATAAAATTGATAAGCCCCTAGCTAACCTTATCAAAAAGAGTAGAGAAAGAACTCAAATTCAAGCAATAAGGAACAAAAAGGGTGAAATTACCACAGACCCTTGGAGATTCAGAAGATTATTAATAGCTACTTTGGAAATCTTTACTCTCACAGAAATGAAGATACAGATGAAGTGGACAGATTTCTAGAAAGGTGCAAATTACCAAAACTGAATCAATACGATTTAAGAATGCTCAACAACTCAATAACAGCCAATGAAATATAAAATGTAATAAATAAATAAATCTACTGGCAAAGAAAAGTCCAGGTGCTGATGGATTCACCGCTGAATTCTACAAGAAATTTACAGAAAATATAATCTCAATACTCCTCAAACGTTTCAATAAAATTGAAAAGAAAACAATCCTCCCAAAATCATTCCTAGAAGCAAGTATTATAATGATATCCAAACTAGAGAAAGATGCAACTAAAAAAGAGAACTACGGGCCAATCTCCCTCATGAACATAGATACAAAGATCCTCAATAAAATCTTTACAAATAGAATACAGCAAATCATTAAGAAGATAATATAGGGGCCTGGCAGGATGGCTCAGTGGTCTAAAGCACCTGCTTAGGAAAGCTTAGGCGGCTGCAGGGACCGCGGTTTGATCCCTGGCACCACATGCTGTGCCAGCCCTGCCCTCAGGGCTGGCTGAGCCGGCCATAAAAATAAACAAACAAAAGTTCTGAAACAAGAAAAAATAAAATAAAATAAAATTAAATTAAATTAAAAATCTAATTAAAAAATTTTTTTAAAAAAGACAAAAAAAAAATCTTAAAAAAAAAAAAAAAAGAATATAACATGACCAGGTAGGATTCATCCCAGGCATGCAAAGATGGTTCAACGTATGCAAATCTATAAATGTAATATACTGTATCAATAAAGCCAAATCCAAAAACCACATGATCACAATTGATGCAGAAAAGAAACCACTTTTGACAAAGCCCAACAACCATTCATGTTCAGTCCTACAAATTGGAATACAACAAAACAATCCAACCAGACCTAAGAACACAACAGCAACAAATCTCTATCCTGAGAAAATTCAGGATTAACTAAAGATCTAAATTCTAAATACAAAATATAGATGCTTCTGCCATAAATGCATGACATATTTTATCTTACAAACTCCAACATACCAACTGCTTGTAGCTGTTTTTGCTTTGTTTGCTTACATGATACTTACAGTTTAGCTATGTCAATGTTCCAAGAATATTTTATCAACTTGGCTTCTAGCAGTGTTAAAAATCAAAAACTTATCATTACAATTTTTCTCTAAAATATCCTTAAGCCTTTACTCTATCTTATAAATAAAAGATTCCCAGTCATCTTAGCCACTTTTAAAAAATATAGAAGGTGCTCCTCCATTTTGCCTATATTCTTCTAAGGAAAACATCAGCAACAACTTTCACAGGGATTCCTGATGCCATCTAAGGAAAATCAACTCAAAACTTCAAAAGTCACCAAAATGAAAATGATTCTGAGTTTTCATATGAGCACTCTTTACTGTTATTCAAATACTGGCTTCTTGGAATCCATATACTCATTGAAATATTATCCTAAATTTAGTGTATTTTTCTTGTAAAACACCCTTACCAAATGCCCATGTATAAATGACTTTACTTATGCTATGCATAATAGAAAAATCTACACTGAATATAAATAATTCTTATGTAACATCTCAAAATGTACGTGAATACACAGAAAAGAGTATTTTTGATACAAACACCTCTCTTTTCTAGAAAGAAGTAATCTCATGAAGAAAATACTTGATCCTTCCCACCCTCCCCTTTTTTTGGTACAGAGATAGAACTTCCCACTGAGCTATATCCTCAGCCCCTTTTTAATTTTTTTGTTTTAAGATAGGGTCTTGCAAAGTCACTCAGGCTGGGTTCAAAGTTCTGTTCCTTCTATCTCAACTTCCCAGAGGGTCGGAACCAGGCTGTTACAGTTCCTTACGTTTCACTATATTTGTCAGGTTAGTAGACCTCTATGCTAAAATGAGATTAAGAAAAAACTTGTAATTATCTGTTTGAGAGTAGTTCTCTTGGTGAGTGCTGGGTAATTCTGAAGAACCTGAAACTAGAGTGTCACAGGAACCCAAGCTATTAGGAAATTATAATGCATTAAAGTGAAAGCAAATTATGGAGACTGTAGGACCCAGGACATGAAGTGATAATACAAAGAAATTGCAAGCAGAAAAACTAGGCATAATTTGAAAGTACTGGCAAATAAATGACATAAACGCCTACTTTGATTAAAGGCATCCATTGCTTTCTCAGCTTCAATACACTGAAAAAAGCACTGGTACCTGCCCATGCTAATCATCTACTGCCAACACTAAGAAAATGGGCAGTGGCGTAAGTGCCTGCCTGGCAAGCGCAAGCCATTGAGTTCAATCCTCAGTGAAAACACTTGGTTTTTATAAGAGTTGATATATCAATACCAAGTCTATCCACTTTCAGAAACATGGAAAGACTGGGTAGGAATCTGTGCCCAAATTAGCAGTTATCAAGATACAAAGAAGAAATGGGGAATAAACTAGGCTTCTCTGAGTAAACATCCCTTTAGTTTCCCTCTTAATTTTCAGATTGAGGGCTACTTCCTATTCAGGTTAGCAATCCGAGAGTATTTTTACCACAGGAGATCACCTATAATTTGTGACCATCCAAAATTTATACATGCTGGGGCTGGGGAGATAGCTCCATGGCACAAGTGCCTGCCTGGCAAGTGCAAGGTCATGAGTTCAAACCCTGGTCCTGCAAAAATAAATACACAAAATTCATACATGCAAAAAATAGAGAGTAATAACACCATTTGATATTACTAAGGACTTACTAAGTGCAAGCTGCAGCAACCCTCACAATTCTATATGGTGAATACGATCACAGAGAGAGATTATGTAACTTAGCCAAAATTGCACAAATAATAAAAGTGGGAACTGGAATTCCAAGCATGCTTAACTAATCACTATGCTAATAATGCTTCTACCTAGCCATTTATTTATTATTCTGTAAGCCACAGGGAGCCAGTGAAAAAAATTAAGGACAGCTGTAATGATCACATTTACATGTTAGGTCATACTAATTGGCAATGTGGTGAGCAGACCACATTGGAGGGGTGACCACTAGACCAACAAAGGATGGTCAAAGTCTAGGCCCAGAATGCCTAGATGAACCACAGGACTGCAGAGAACAGGAAATCTAAAATCTGTGTCTAGTAAATGTAGCTGGACTTTCTAGTGCAGTGAGAAGAAAGGAAGGAAGCTACCTCTTAAATTAATAGCTTGGCACTGGTTTGTAATTACTGTTCACTAATTCAAGGAAGACAAAAGGATCTGCTGGTTTTGCTTGCTTACAGGGTAGACGATGACAGGTTCACTTAATCAGAATCAAAATGAGAGAAAACATTTTTACAGAGTTTCTTTACGCCTTCATAAGAAAAGCATTCCTCACTAGAAAGACCTTATTTTTAAAATAAAGAAATTCCAATGCTTTTTCAAAAATAAAGAATCGCAAAAAACCGTGTTTTACTAAACACTCATTTACAGATTAGCCAGTAAATGGCCATACTATCACAAAAGTGACCTTGCTCTGGTATAATCATGGCTAGAAACCAGCTCTACTAGTTTATCTTACTTATTGCTCCTACTTTACGACTCTCTCAACTCTACTAATGGGGCTTCATTTTATGAAACATGTAAGCATAACACGTAGTATTCCTTAAAAGCAAAAGTAGAGCTGATAAGTTTTAACGTCTACTCTGACATGTTTTAGAAAAAAACTTTCCTATGCCTATCAATTTGTATTCACTGTAACATTTTCTACACTTCAGGTTCCAAACAGACCTTCCTCCCCCATCCTTTCACTTTTTTTTTTTTTTTGTGGGACCGGGGTTCAAACTCACGACCTTGCACTTGCCCAGCAGGCACTTGTGCCTCGGAGCTATCTCCCCAGCCCCCTCCTTTCACATTTTTAAGAAATGTCAGACCCTCTTACTCCACCAAAAGAAACCAACGAGCCCCTGACAAGGCCTGTTTTTCCGAATCCAGGCCAAGGAAACTCAGGCTTTTATGCGCCGATGTCAAAGGCACCCAACTTCGAGTAAGACCGGAGACAGAGACCGGCCTGAACTTGCTCCTCGCAGGTGCTGGGATGAACAACTTCCCCTTGGCCGACTGCTGCCTGGCCGTCGGGGAAAGCGGAAGAAGCAGGAGAGCGCCGGGGACTCCCACCGGGGTTACTCCGGAGTCTGGGCGAGCGTGCGGCTCTAGGAGCTCCCGGCTCGTCTTCCAACGCGCCCCAAATTTGTGTCAAGTGGCACAATGATGAAGAAACCACAAATATCCCAATCACTTAGCTTTTTGAAACAACCACATCGCCTCAACTTTTTTGTCTTAGTGGGAGGGCGCCACGAGAGCAGCCTGTGCTGGCGACGAAACTCGCTCCCAAGGAGCGCGCCGGCGCCGCGGGCCCAGCCTCGTCGCTCAGCCCCGGCCCCGACTCCGGCCCCGGCATCCCGGGCTCACCCAGCTGCCGCCAGCGGCCTGCGCGCCGGCGCGCTTCTCCGCCATGGCTCCCGCCTCCGGCAGCGGCGCCGCCTTCTCCTCCAGTTCCCGCGGCAGCCCAGCGCTCAGGCCGCTCCCATGCCCGTGCCTGCCCGTGGCGTCCCGGGACGACGGCGACGCCGCGGAGGCGGTGGCGGGGCCCGCGTCTTCATGGGCTCCGCGGCCCGCGGCGGCCTGCGGGTCGGGCGGCGGCGCCAGGGGCGACTCGGAGAACTGAGAAAGGACCCGAGGCTGGAGCTACACCGAGCGCGACGCGAGATCCGCAGAGACCCAGCCCAGGATGCCGCGGGCGTCAGGGCGGCCCGGCGCTACGGAGGCCGCGCCCGGCCCCACCCTACACTCCAATGCCGGCTCGGGCAGCAAGCCCCGCCCCAGCCCGGCTCCCGCCAGAAGCTCAAGCCCGCGGCCTGGTCGCCCGCAGCAACGCCCCGCCCCTCGCATCCACCTCCTCGGAAGTACCTGACTGCGCAACGCCCCGGAAGTACGTCACCCGTCCCCCCTCCCGCTCTTAGGAGAACTGGGAGCAGTGCCTGCCAGAGGAATTCGTGAGTTCTAGGTGTTTTGTGGTGAGACCTGCGTTAGTGTTGGCTGGGCGAGAGATCACCAAAGAAATACTTTTTTCTTTCTTTCTTTCTTTCTTTCTTTCTTTCTTTCTTTCTTTCTTTCTTTCCTTCCTTCCTTCTTTCTTTCCTTCTTTCTTTTTTTTTTGTGGGACCAGTGTTCGAAGTCACCACCTTGCCCTTGCCAGGCCGGCACTTGTGCCACGGACTATCTCCCCAGCCCCTTCGTTCTTTTTCTAATACTCTGATGATGCTAGCAATTATAAATACGAACACGGTAAAAGCTTCCGAGTCTGAAATCCTTAGTTGCAAAAGTAGAATGTGCTCAGTAATATTCCGCTACTCCACAAAAGCTGAAGCGAGCGTAGTGAAGTGCTTACCTGGGCCACAGTATGCATGAATGGAGCTCTCTGGTTCTAACCAGAGCTCATTGTTCTGTCTACAGTGTGAATTTGACCTTCTTTTGTAAAACAGGAATAATAACCTACTTCGATAAGTTGATGTTATGTATTACTAGCCCCAAAGGACGGTTACGACAGCACATCTTAATAAATCCAGTGATTTGCATGTTGCAATAATATTGCAAACAGGTCCTGCATGAACTCCAGAGATCCTGCTCTGCTTAAAGGTCTACTGCCACAACCTTGTTTCCCAGCACACTGATGTCCAAAAATTTGCGTTTTTTGAAAAGAGAACAACTAATTTTCTTCAGCTTAATCTACTCTGGGGATTTTAGTGCTATTCCACTTTGGCAGAAAATGCTTTAGTCTACAGAAGGAGACAATTTTAATAGCATTCAGCCTTGTACAGATAGTGGAAATTCCCCCAGTACCTCTGGCAGATTGTCTTACCCTTTCTTTGATTCTGATTTTGTCTTCTGTATCTATACAAAAATATCGAATTCCATTTATTTAAGATGCTAACATGAACATATCTTTCTGACTTTCCTCCATTTACATGACAGTTTATGCAAAATCTCAGGAAAATGCAGTGCTAAAAGTGTACAATTATACATAATATTTAATGGTAGTACTGCGAACTCTGATTCCTTGATATGGAGAATCTACCACTGAGCTACACCCCCAGCCCTTTCCATGGCTCTTGCTTTACAACATAAAAACTTGTTTTAAAAGATTGTTTATTGTCTTGGGCCAGCCAGATAGCTTAGTGGATTAAAGCACTTGTTTAGGCAGACCACAGCAGTCGGGGTTCCATCCCTGGCATGCTGTGCTGGCCCAGGCACTTGAGACTGCTTTTGAGTCTGGGTATCATGGCATGTACCTGTAATTCCAGCTCTTAGGAGATTGAAAACAGGAGAATCACTACCAGTCTGATCTATGCAGTGAGACCCTGTAGACTGTCCTAAATACATTAAGAAAAAAAGATTGTTTATTGTCTTGATGATTGTACCATGGGATATTGTTATGGTTTGCATATAGGTGTGCCCCTAAAGCCTCAGGCAGTCAAGTTTGTGATTGATTACAGTAGGTGCGGGTGCTGCACCTGCCTGGGGCAGGTAATTTGCATTTCAATATAAGGAAGGAAGAGAATTTAGATGCTGGAGAGGCTGCTACTCCTCTCCCTCTGCTGCAGCCATTAAAGGTTGCTCTCTGCCTTGTGCCACCCTGCCCTGGAGCCAACTGAGTAGGAATTGAAACATTCAGTAACTGTGGGCTAAATAAGCCTTTCTTTCCTTCATTTTGTGTGTTGGGTATTTATCCCAGCAACGAGAAGGGTAACTAAGACAGATATAGTTTATTATTTTAATTCAAAATCTAGCTCTAGAAAAATAATGTTCTTCACTGCAAGTTATGTATATTGCATTGTTTCATTCAGGGGTCATTTAAATCATCTATGGTTTGAATTGATATTAATGAGAAGATGTGCAAGAAAAAGAATCTTTCCCCTAGTGAAAAATAACTTGATGCCAAACCAATACCAAGGTTAAATTGCTTTGTTGTTGTTAGATTTCCTTGTTTTTTCCCCCCCTCAAGTTTTTATGTGATTATCCTAGAGGAGACAATAGGCCATGTTTTCTGAACTTATTTACACACTTTTATTGATTAATATATTATAGAATGTGTATGACAGTTTGGAAATTGATGTTTATTACTTCTGAAAGATATGCATAAAACTCTAGAAGGGTACACATTTAAAACTAACAAAAAACTATACTCATCATAAAAACAATAGAAAAAATAAAACTTTCATTAATAGTAGTTAGCTGTAAAATTAAAATAGTTTACATATATTCCTGAAATTCACAACATTTTTACATGAATAATTTTTTTCTATTTATAAAAAGAAGTAATTGGGCTGGTGAACTGGCTCAGCAGTCTAAACGGCCTGCTTAGGCAAGCTTAGGCAACTGTAGGGACTATGGTTCGATCCCCAGCACCACATGTGGTGCTAGCCCCACCCCCAGGGCAGGCTGAGACAGCCATAACATAAAAAAGTAATTGAGGCATAGTGTCATATTCCTCTAATTTTAGCTAGCTCCTTAAGGTGCTAAGGCAGAAGTATCACATAAGCCCAGGAGTTCAAAGACAGCCTTGGCAGCATAATGAGACCCTATATCAAAAAACAAATAAAACACAAAGTGAGGCATTGTGGCACATACTTGTAATCCCAGTACTGAGGGAGGGTGAATTAGAAGATGCTAAGCTTACAATCATCCTGGACAATTTAATGACTTAATAAGACCCTATCTCAGACATGAAAGAGCTGCGTACCTTCCTTAGTATAAAAACCAGAGTTCAATCCCCAGTGGCACCACACACAAAAAAGTTGTAAAAATCTTGTATTTTTTTATTTATTTCTTTTGTTAAGCAGAGGAATTATCACAAACCTAGTGGCCTAAATCAACGCAAATGTACCACCTTAATATCTGTGGACTTGAGGTCTGGAATGTTTTAGTTATTTATTTTGCTAACAGACTTCTAAGGCTGAAATGAAGATATCTGCTGACTTCACAGCTATGTGGAGACTCTGAAGCACAGATCCATTTCTAAGCTTACCCAGATATTGGGGCTTGTATCCACCATTTGCCTATTGGCTCCTATGCTAAAGGTCTGGTTGGTAGCCTGTGGCACAATAGAAATAGTTGATCCTCTAAGAGGTGCAGTCTACTGGAGAAAGTTAAGTCCACAGAAATATGATCCTAAAGGTGACGTTGGCACCCTATCACTTCCCTTCTCTCTTTGCTTCCAAGACACCATGAAGTGAACAGGTCTCCATCACATGTTTCTGTTGCCATGATCTACTATGGCCACACAGGTTTAAAGCAGGGGGCCCTAGTAGCCACAGGCCGAAGCCCCTGAGACCATGAAGTTTCTTTCAAGTAATTTTCTTAGTATTATCACAGCAACAAAAAGCTAACGTGAAGTTACTGTCAGAATTCATTTTCTTGCAGTCTTATGACTAAGGAGTCAAGTCTTTCTGTCAGCTCAATGTAGCTCTCTATTGCTAGAGGCCACTGTCACACCCTCTCCTTACTGTGTTGTGGCCCTCTCTCTATGGCAGCTTACTCCTTCAAGTTGTCTTTAAGACACATCATGGTCTTTAAAAGATATGTATCCTGGATAATCTCCCTTTTCATTAAGTCAAAGTCAGCTGATCAGTAACCTCATCATAGAAATGGTATTTATTCATTGGTCTTCCCATACTCAAGTAGAGGGATTATAGAAGAGATATACATTAAAGTTATTATATATACATAAATGTGTACATGTATGTATAATAACATTTTAGTACATTTTGGATAACATATGCAAAGGTGGTCCCATCATGTAGTGACAAAACCACCTTAGTTTGTGTAAGTACCCTGATACTTTCTTTTTCATTATTTATTTATGTATTTTCATATGTAGCACAGGGTCTACAGGATTTACAGGGTCTCACTACACAGATTGGACTAGTAGTGATTCTTCTTGTTTTCTAGCCTCTCAAGAGCTAGGATTACAGGCCAGTGCTACCACACCCAGTCTCAGTCGCTGTCCCAGTGTGCCCTGGGGGCGGGGCCGGCATGGCATGCATCATGAGATTGAACCCGGATCTTACATCTGCCTAAGCTGGCACTTTAATCCACTGAGCTATCTGTTCAGCCCAGTACACTGATACTTTCAATGAAACAAAATTGCTTGATACATTCATTTCAGTATTTCTATCGCTAGTTCTATGTGACTCTGGTGGTTGAGTGTGCTTGCTGTACAAGATTGCATAAACTTGAGTAAGTTGCTTACCCTCCCCAATCCTCACTTACACATATATACTTGAGGATATTAATATATAGCCTATTAGGATAATATTGATTTCATAAAGCACATTGTATAACTACATATGCAAAGTTATTAAATATTTACTCTTAACTTTGTTTTGGGAGGTTATGGAAGACTGAATCCAGGGCCTTCACACTGAGCTAGCCCTTGGTTTTTGTTTGGAGATAGAATCTTGCAAAGGTTAGGCTCAAATTTGCATCGCTCCTGCCTCAGCCTCCTCCTAGAGTTCTGGAATCAAAGGCATGTATTTGTACCCGAAGGTGGCTTTTTTCTACAGCTTCTTTATGAAGTTATCAAACAGTGATGTAAATACCTGTGCAGTGAGTTATAAGCAATGCATACATGGGAGTTCTGAAGTTAGTTTCCTTCCAGTCTCTTCTAATAAAATGAATTTACTCCAGTCCCTAAAGGGAACTGACCCATTACTCACCTTTTCCAAGTAGAATGGCTATACTTGGCCCACTGGGGTCACTCTCATTAATATTTTATTGTTATTTGTGGATCCTCTTTGTTATCTGCTTTTTTGTTGCACACTTACATGTGAGTATTCCAGTTGAATTCATCCTATTTGAAATTATATAGTCACTGATCTACAAAGACTTCATCAAGTGAATATATTTCTGTAGTGTTCTTTATACGTGTTCCAAATTTTCATCTTGGTAGGAACATTTAGAGTTAGAAACTAAGGGAGTTTTCCCTGCTTTGAATTTTATATAATGTCCTGACTGAAAGTTAAATTTGATGAACATTCCATGTATCGGTTTTTCATCTATAAAGTACAGACAGTATCTGTAAGACTATTGGCATGGTTAACCAAATAATTAATGTAAATCTCTTAGCAGACTAATGCTGTATTTTTCTTTTTTTTCCTGAATATTGTCTTCCTACTGTGAGAATAATTAAGTAACATTTGAAAACTCTCACCCTTCCTTTCTCCCCTCTCCCCACTTTTTGTGTGAGCATATGTGAAAATATTGTTTGCCCCAGGATACATATACTTTCAGAATTTCTGTGGAAACAGATTAACCAGCTGTCAAGTAGGAATAGGTTACGTGTAGTTTTGTTTGTCTTTATCCTTGTGCTGTCAAATTAAGATAGTTCTTTGACATTATTAAATTCTTTTTCGTCACCCCCTGTAGTGAGGTAATGTCATATAATTAAGTTTCTTTGTCACTGGCCATCATGCCCAGGACTCTCTATTATGCACTTTTTTTTTTTTGTCTTTTTGAGACAGGGTCTCGCTATGCAGTTCAGGCTGGCCTTGAGCTCACTTTTGTAGCCCACGCTGGTCTCGAAGTCGCGCCAATCCTCCTGCCTCAGCCTCCCGAGTGCTGGGATTATAGACGTGCACCATCACGCCCGGCTATTATGCACTCTTTGGAGTGTGCATTTCTTTGGGGATTGTCAAATGGCTAAAGTTATGTATCCACAACTACAGAACCAGAGATAGTTCAGTAGGCCTAAAAAGTTCTCTGTGTGGTCACTTTATAATCGACGAGATGAGAAAATTTTATCCAATTTGTCTCTTTTCTATAATTTGAATCTCTTAAAAGATATCATTATGCATGGCTTGTTCAGTAATGTGTAGGTGTCTGCTGATGCTGTCATTGTCTCCTGGAAAGCAAATCCATAGGTGACACTGACACAGCTCAGTTCCAAGCCAAAGTGGGTTAAGTTGTACCTCATGATATCTCTGTAGTCTGTTTCCCCATTCTCCTCAGAATCTCCCATGTGAGGCACTAATAAATTTTCTTACAGTATTTGTCTATGCCTTTAAAACTCACTATGCTTATTTTATGCAAAACATTAATTTATAATTGCAAATATAATCTGTTAACATGCTTATTTTCATAGTTTGTTTAAAATAAAGTTAATAAAAATATATTTTATATTTACTGTGAAATATTAGTCCTGTATGAGAAGATTCATTTTAGTTAGCTTTTTATTAAAAAATGTATTAAGTACAGGGTCTACAGGGTCTTACCACCGAGATTGGACTCATAGTGATCTTCCTGTTTTCATCCTCCCAAGAACTGGGATAACATGTGTGGGCCACCATGCCCAGTCTCAATTGCAGTCTCAGCATGCCCTGGGATGGGGCTGGTCCTTTAGTCCACTGAGCTATTAGTTAGCTTATTTAATGGAATTTTTTTTTTTTTTTACTTGAATCTCCTCAATTCTTTGCAGTCTCTTCCATGCTAAGCTAAAAGCAGATATGATTTACCATCTGAGAAAAAATATGTGGAGCTGTTTTCTTTTTTTTAATATATTTTCTTTTTTCTTCTCAGTAATGAGAAGAAAAGTCTGGGTTTTTTTTTTTTTTTTTTTGAATCATAAAATAAAACGTATAATTAAATAATACTCAGAAAATTAATTAAATATTAATTAACTAAATTAAATATTTCAAAACAATATTTTAAAATTCAAATCAAATCATGAGTCCAACTTAGAGGCCAGAATGTTGTGTGTCATATGTACAAATCCGTAATCAATTCAGAGTCCTTGCATAGTATTTTAATAGTTTAACGTATATGAAGATATCAACTAAGAAAAAGTTTCCATGGTAGTAAAGAATTACTAAGAGTAAAACATAACATAAATACTGGAATGGCAAATATATGACCAGAACTTCTAACAGTTTGCAGATAAGATATCACACAAAGTTCTAGTATGTCGTGGACACAGACAGTGTCCATGATGCTTACTGGTGGTCAGGTGTCACTTGTGGGACTGAGCTACTGCTACTTCCTTGATATTCACCCTGTAGACTCAAACAGAACCAGGATCCATAGGGTGCAGGAGAAGTCTATTTGTAGAATATGCTGGTGGAAATATTCTGCTGCTGTATACAAAAGAATAGGTGAAAGACTGCTTTTGTATACCTCTTTTTCTTCTGTGTTTAATTATTTGCCCTATTTGGAGGGTTCTTTCATTCTCCTTCATGGAGTTGTAGTCATTTTGATCCCACTCTAGAATATCTTGAAGTAAACTGTGCAGGTTTGGCTTTGTCATGACGAAATTCTTTAGTTGTCCTTTGTCCTGGAAGTATTTCACTTCTCCATTGAACTTGAAAGAAAGTTTTGCAGGGTATAGCAGTCTGAGCTGGTATTTGCTTTCTTGTAAGATTTGAAGTACTTTGCTCCATGCTCTTCTTGACTTGACAGTTTGTGAAGAGAAATCTGCCATTATTCTAATGGTTTTTCCTCTAAATGTGATCTGTTTCTTTTCTCTAGCAGCTTTTAGTATACTGTTCCTGTGCTGAATTACTGGGATCTTGACTATTCTATGTCTGGGTGTCGTTTTTAGTTGAGTTGATGTTATTTGGAGTTCTATATGCTTCAGTTACCTGAATATCAAATTGTTTCCCTGTATTTGGGGAGTTTTCTTCTATTCTTTCTGTGTATACTCTTTTTTTTTTTTTTCCTGTATTTTTGAGACAGGATCTCACTATGCAGTTAAGGCTGGCCTTGAGCTCACTTTTGTAGCCCAGGCTGGTCTCAAATTCACACTGGTCCTCCTACCTCAGCCTCCAAGTGCTGGAATTACAGGTGTGCGCCACCATGCCTGGCCCCCATATTCTTTCTATATCACCTGTATTAACTCCTTTCTCATTGATGCCAGTTAGTCTTACATTGTTCATTTTTGCATCATCTTTCAGATGCTGAATTATTTTTTCTTGCATCCTAGTTGTTATTAAAAGATCTTTTCTTACCTCTTCACTAGCTGCAATGGTATCTTTAAGGTCCAAAAATCTATTTTTACTTTCATTGAAATGTTTTTGCCAGCTTGTGATTCAGGTTTTAAGTTCGTGTATAATACTTTAAATCTGCTTCATACATCTTTTACATTCTTATATTGCTCATCCAACGATTCCATTATTTCTCTATTCTCCTCTGTTTTTTTGTCAGTATCTTTAGAAGCACTCAGTACTTCTTTTATTATAGATATTATTTCCTTTTTTACTTCAGAAATCATTTCTGATCTGATTTCCTCTATATCTTTCTGCAGTTGTTTCTTTACTTCAGATGCTATTATTTTAGAGATTTCAGGTGTATGATTTACAATTTCTTCTGAGCTATTGTCTCCTGTATTTGTTTTGGGTGGGCTCTGGGTCTGAGAGCACATTTTACTCCTTTTCTTTGTCATTTTGTATAGCCCTGCCTTCTGACTTTTCGTATAGACTTTTGGTAGCATTCTTAACTTAGCACCAGGTCCAGATCTACCAAGTGCAGAGTCATCCTGGTGGGTGTGGCTTGGGCCTGGCTGCTGAGCTCCACTTCTTCCTGCTGCAGCCCTTGGAGATGAACCTGCTGTGCCACTCTGGCAAGATGTTCTGCTCCTGGATCAGCTGGGTGGGTCTTGTCTCTTATCTGCAGGGAGTTCTGCAGCAGTTTTCCACACTGGGTGTGCTGGGCCTGGTTGCTGGGTTGAATGAATTTCTGGTGGGTCCAGGGTGGTCTACCTCATGCACTGGGACTAGTTTCTGGATGGAATGAGTTTTTGATGGGCCCCTTTAATATATTTTCTTTTTAACAGTTTTTAATAGTACTTGTGAGAGTTATCATAATTTTGTATTCTATTTATTTTCAGTTAATGGTTTTATTTGATGATCCAATTTCATTCTTTTATATATGCATACACAATTATCCTGGCACCATTTGTTGAAAAGGCTACTCCCCAGCACTGAATTATTTTTAAACTGTTATTAAACATTAGTTAATTATGAACATGAGCTCTTTTCTATACCACTATGATTTGGAATCACATTGACTGGGCAAACATTTTATAAGAAAGTGAAATTTTGTGTGGCCCAGGCAAATATGGTATATTCTCCAGTGTATATGAACTCTGTAAGAAGTTAGGAATTTGCCTATAATCACAGCACTATTGAAGTTGAGTCAGGAAGATTGCAAATTCAAGCCCATCCTAGGCAACTTAGAAACTTAAGGAGATCGTAACTCAAGATAAAATTAAAACAGGACTGAGCATATAGCTTTGTGTGAAGGCCGTGAGTTCAGTGCCCAGTAGCCCCACACAACCAAGGTGGGGGGGGTAAGGAAGAAGAATAAGAAGAAAATATATTTGAGGAGTGTTTCCTATCTCCCTGTAGACTTGGAGTAACACAATCTGTGTGCCCAAAGCAGAGGTTATTGCTGATATAGGTCACCTCAGCAACTCCTTCTCCTTGCCAATCTGTCATAGTTATCAGATCTTCCCTTGCTCACCTCCTACCTGTCTTCCCACTCCTACATCTGATGATTGACATATCCTATCCTAAATCATCTGTCTGCTGCTCGTGACTGCCACTATCTGTGACTTAGATTTGGCTGAGAAGTTGACAGCAAGGATTGGCTTTGGCAAGCAGATCACAGGGAACTTATTTTTCATAAGGAGAATAAGGCAAATGGATTCAGCTAATGGAAAAAAGCAGTGCGGTGGTACATGCTTATAATTCTACACTGATAGACTGAGGCATGGAGATCCCAAGTTGAGGCCCACTTTGAGTAACTTAGTGATTTAGCAAGGCCCTACCTGAAATACATGGCTGGGATAGTAGCTTGATCCAAAGGCCCTGGGTTTTGTCTCTGGAAAAAAAATTTTTTTGACAAAGATATGTTGAAAAGCTTATGTATAATATTCTAGAAAACATACTTTGGTATGTATAAACTAATGACAAATAAGTGTAAAGATTCAGCCCCAAGAACTCATTTCTTTAGGCTTCTGTGGGGCTTGCCAGATGGCAGTTTTGAACATGTGACAGAGTAAAGCCATCTATACAACCAGCTAGAGAATGAATGATGGAGGTGCTGGGGAACAGTCTCCTTTTTGTGGGCACACCCCCAAAGACCTAAGGACACCTGCTAAGCCTCTCATCCTACTAGCACCCCCTCAGAGTCTAAGCCATTAGCACATGACTCTTAGGAGGATATTCAGGATCTGAACTGTTGCAGTCAACAAACAACAAGTGAAAAACCATTGCATGGGATGAAAGATCTGGACCTTGGAACTCCCACTGAACCCATAGCCATGTCTCCTTTTCACTGTTGACTTCCTGAGCACTGTGATGCCCCTTTGTTTACTGTTGCCTTTACCTTCCTCCTGGTCAGCCAATCTTTTTCTGCTACTTTGAGGTTAATAATGTAAATGTTGGCTGAAAACCCAGCTTTCTTTTTGTTTGCATTTCTTGCTGCTTTCATTGTATTGAGTGGAAAGGTCTTGTGATTGATTCCATCCTGGTTGCCCAGTGGGGACTTTGAGGGATGCAGGACAGGACAGTCTACAGTGCATTATAATTTTCAAATCTCTTCTTGTACCTTCTGTCCCTTCTGTGTACATATTTCTTTTTTATTGTACTTGCTTTAATTATTTGTTTATAATTATTGGCCTCTTTTTATGGACATTTATCATTCAGAAACAATTCTATAGTTCATCTGTAAATAAGTAAACTGAAATAAACCCAACTGACCCTCTAGTGTATAAGCATCTTGAGGATGAGTATGTGTCCTACCTGCAACTGTACACTCAGTATCAACCCAAAAAGATGTCATACTTTAGAAGAACTAAATTCTGTATGCCAGCCACAGCATTTTCAGGACAATCAGTGAATATTTCCTTATTGTAAGTACAAGAAACTGGAAACCAAGTACATTCTGGATGTGTGGTCTTGGGGCCACACAGCCAGAATGTGGTGACTACCCTCAAGCCAACAGAGCATAACCCTAAGTTGCCACTATAAGCAAAGATCATCTCACAAATTGTATCTGTTTAATAGGATAAGAAACAAGCAAAACAGACTTGTATTACTGACTTGAATGTAATAGTTTTTTTTGTGTGTGTGTGATGGTGGGGAATAGGTGATCCAGAATGGAAGAGGGATACCCTTTCCCTGCTCAGGATGAGAATAACTAGTGGCTATGGGGCTGAGATGCAGTATGGCCTTGTACCCAGGACCCAAGGATACAGGAACATCTTCTCTAGAGAGATGACCAAATGTTTGGTGAACTTGCACAGAAACCTACAAGGTGTATCACTGGGACTTAGGCAAAAGGACAGAGCAATATTGGGAGGTACAGAGTGCCGGTAAGAACAGATTTGAGGGTTGCTCAGAGATGTCAGTCTGTGATCTCACTGACATGGCAACATACAAAAAGAAAGGGAAGTTTGAGGTATTCTAGGTTTTTCTACAACTCAAGAAATGTTGAAAATGTTCCAAAGTTCTTAGTATGCCAACTTATTTCCTTTAATCTACTTTTGTTTTAAATCTTTTTGCTAACAAGTAGTGCTAAGTCATCTTTCATTTCTTGAAATCAGATTTCAAAACCATTGTACAAATGTTTCCATAGCGTATCATAAAAGATTTTAATGCCTAGTAATTTTGAAGAAAACCATGGTGATATTTCATGTCCTTGTATAATGGAAAATAAGATAAACATGGACTAGATAAGCTGTATCTAGTCCAATATAATTGTGAAATACAAGCAAAACCTGTTGGCTTGTAGTCTGGCCTTTTTGAAGAAACTAGATCATGTTGATATTATAGCACCTTATGGAATCAGTGTGACAAGGAAAGGAAGGTGATCCTCAAATCCACTTTGTACTTCATAATCTCATGAGATGACCAGCTAGACTGTTTTGCCTCAGACCAGGGGT
Source organism: Myocastor coypus (assembly GCA_004027025.1). Lineage (NCBI taxonomy): Eukaryota > Metazoa > Chordata > Mammalia > Rodentia > Myocastoridae > Myocastor > Myocastor coypus. The sequence continues at coordinate 66,659 of PVJA010003793.1, read as the reverse complement.
TATCAAGATGTATAAGATTTATAGACAGTTCAGTGTTAAAACCATACAACCATGTGTAACCCAAGCTTTGCAGTGATCTCTTCAGTTCTGTTGAAACAGATAGGCTTAGGGCTAGAGCAGACTCAGGAGAGCAGTCCAGAGATGTCTCTAGTGCTCTTTGGGCAAAGGTGGCAGTAGATGGGGCAGTGAGCAGTTGAATTCTGAATGGTTTAGAGGAACAATGCAATGTGTGACATATAAGACTGGGTCAAAACAGAATGAGCAGAGTTCAAGGATTGCATCCTACGACTATACCAGTCTACTCTTCTGAGGGTTACAGGTAAGTAGGAAACTTGAGGGACATCCTAGAGATCAGAAAAGGTAGATTCCTCTAGGAAGCAAGCACCAAGCTCCTAGAAGCTTCAGCAGAGTCCAGTTACAACTTCAAGGGCAAACCTTGGGCTCCAACCCATTCTTGTGAGAACTGTTAGAAATAGTTCCTCAGGGTCATGGCAATCAGTGTAGAAACAGCTGTAGCAGGATCTTGTATTGGGGAAGGAGGTCAGGCCCACCTCTAAACATAGCGTGAACAAGAATAAATGGGTAGCTGAGGAACAGAATGGGGAGGTCAGTGGATGGAAAACATGTAAGATGTGTAAGGGGGATTCTGCTAAACCTATCTAACAAGATTCCTGCTGAATCCAGGTCACAATAATTGCTATAATTGGGAGATTGAGGAAATAAACTTGATCATACATTAAGGATAGAAGTTCTCGCTAAACTAACTTAGCAAGATTCTTCATTAAAGCTTGGATTTCACAGGGACATGTGCAGATGGACCAGGAGCAAGCTCAGGAGCCCAACTATTTGGCCATGCAGTGAACTTTTGCTAGCATCCATATATCTTGCAGACTGGGTAGATCACAGCTTGCTCAGTTTTCTCCTAGGGGTAGGCATTAACTCATTGCTAATTTTTTGTCTCTTTTTCTTGTTTAATTTTTTTTTCCATAATCAGTAAAGCTTCACATGTCCCTGGGCACTGTCATTTTTTCCTGTGTGGTAGGTGGCTAGGTCCAAGAACATGTTATCAGTTGAAATTAATAGTGCCAAGCTATCCTCAGAGAAAACGTAGTTGTGGAAATCTACAGACTCACTAATATTCTATAAATTTAACTTTTTGATACTTTACGTGGATCATCAAGTATTTTATCTTTTTATGTTTTCAAGGTTCATATGTCAACAAGTTTTTCCTTATTAAGCTGATTGTTTGCTTGTATGTGTATACCATGTTTGTTTATCCATGCTTCATTTGAACACTGGATTATCTCTAACTCTTGACCATTATGAATACTACTGCTATGAACATTTATGTACAAGTTGTTCTTTGAGCATTATTTGTAGTTCTTTGGGTATGTACTTAAGGATGGAATTGCTGAGCAATTGTTGTTTACTTTTTTTTTTTTTTTTTTTTTGTATTTTAGGGAAGAGTCTACAGGGTGTTTAGGGTCTCGCTACTAGATCAGACTCATAGTGATCTACCTGTTTACAGTCTCCCAAGAGATAGGATAACAGGTGCATGCCACCACACCCAGTCTCAATTTCTGTCTCAGCGTGCCCCGTGGGTGGGGGCTGGCACGGCAGATGCTGGAATCGAACACCCCCCTCTACCCCTGCCTTTGTGCCTGTGCCTGCTTGTAGGCACTTTAGTCTGCTGGGCTATTTGGCCAGCCCTTGTTGTTTAATTTCTTGAGGAACTGCCAATTTTCTACTGTGACTGCCCTATTTTGCGTTTTTACGAACAGGTGGGAGATTTCCAATTTCTCACCTACATGTGTTATTTTCCACTTCAGGATATAGCTCAGTTGGAGAGCACTTTCCAAGTATGCTTCAGGCCTGGGGTTTGATCTCTAACACTGTAAAAAATTAGATGTTATACAGATTGTACTTATGTTATCATGATTGTACTCATGGGTATGAAATAGTACTTTATTGTGGTTTGTATTTGCATTTCCTTACCAACCAGTGGTGTTGGATATCTTTCCATGTATTTATCTTCTCTGGAAAAATATCTACTCAAAACTATGACTCAGATTTTAACTGTTGTTCAAACTTATTTATGTTGAGTTGTTAAATGTTCTTATCTAGCCTGGATATATACCCAGGCTTTCTTTAAAAGATATCTTGGATCATACAGTACTTGTCAAGAGGCCTCTAGATCTTCACAAACCCTTATGAAAGTGAAAAACTTTCTCTTCAATCACAATCCTTTAGAAAAAAGAAGATTCTTGGTATTTTAGTCATCTCCCCACCCAAACTACTTTCTTTTTCCTTCCTTCCTTCCTTCCTTCCTTCCTTCCTTCTCTCTCTCTCTCTCTCTCTCTCTCTCTCTCTCTCTCTCTCTCTCTCTCTCTCTCTCTCTCTCTCTCTCTCTCTCTCTCTCTCTCTCTCTCTCTCTCTCTCTCTCTCTCTCTCTCTCTCTATCTCTGGACCTTGTGCTTGTCAGACAAGCATTTGTGCTACTGAACTATATCCCCGGCCACTCTTCCTCACTTTTTATCCATAAGACTAGTTGCACTGACTGCTTCCAAAAGCCTAGCTGGGAACATCAGTCTAACCACCCACAAATGTTAGCTAGATGGTGAGCCTTCATCTTGGGTAGCAAGCCAACTCCCTGGGGAAACACAGCCAACTCTAAATGTTGTTCAACTTGCATTAAGCTATCCTCTGTAACAGTTTTTGTAACCTGAGATACTAGTTAGATTTAGGAAGCCAAGCCATATGATATTAGCATGTCCACTGCTCAACCTTTTCAGAGGCAGGAAATATTTCCTCCCTGATGCTGCAATCATTTGTGGGTACAATTTCAGAACTTGAGAAACATGTAAAGATTACAAAAGACAATGCTCAGTAAGTTGCTCATAGATTTCAGAGGAAATAAAATGTTCTAAGTGAGAGACTATAAGTAGCTTACAAGCAGAAACAGTGCTATTCACATACATTGCAGCATGGTCTGAATGGATATGGAGCTACCATTTAGCCTTGGTGGTCACTCCTTGCTGTGTTAAAGCTTTGACAATAAATAATGTTCTTACTGCCGTGCAATCAAAAGAGGAATTTTGACATGTTCCTAAGGCTGGGAAGTACTGAAAATTACAAACAAAGTGATGATTTATAATAAACATCTGACTTTGACTTTAAAAATTATTACTGTATATCCTAATTCAAGCAGAAATGGTAAATGATTTTGTTTCTTTTAAAGATAAAATAAATGTTTTTCCTAAATGCAACCATAAGGAGAAAAAGCCATCCCCCTAGTAGAGTTATGACATGGGCCATTGTCCTCAAAGTGCAGTCTAAGAGACCCTGGAGACCCCAAATCTTCTTGAGGAGTATCCATGTGATTAGTGTTTTCTTAAAGTGATGCAAAGAATAATATATCTAATTTGCTTTTATTGTCTTATGAATATGCAATAGAGCTTTCCCAAGTGTACATGACATTAAAATAATTGAATATAGAAGCAGAAAGCTGGTTGTGGTGGCTCACGCCTGTAATCCCAGCACTTGGGAGGCTGAGGCAGGAGGACTGGTGCGAGTTCAAGACCAGCCTGGTTTACAAAAGGGAGCTCAAGGCCAGCCTCAACTGCATAGCAAGACCCTGTCTCAAAAAAAAAAAAAAAAAAAAAAAGAAGCAGATGTACAAGCCTGAAGTCCTTTTATTAAGACAGACATTAATTGGACTATTGGACTATATTGGTTATTTTGCTGAATTCAAGTACCTACAGTCTTTGCTATGGCATCAAGTACGATAAGGTCCTTTAAAGACTTCTCCAGATACAACTTATTTAACTGCAGTGGAACACCCATCTCTGCAAAAAATAAAACAAGAACATGGGGATATAAATAGCAATGAAATAGTTTTATTGTAAAAAAAAGTATGTATATGTTGTTAGGTTCTGGCACGAGTATGAATTGTTAAAATCATTATGGTGATCATCTAATATGGCCAGTGCCCTTAAAACAAAAGCCAATCTTCCCAAGACCACCTCCCCCTTCTTCTCCAACCTAGCGCAAGACATAATTTACTTTCACCCTTCCCAACATCTCAGGGAAGACCCGCAATCAGTTCCCTCAGGTATATCTAAACATCTCCTCCAGACTCCACCCCTGGCAAAAGGCCATAAAAGTCTTAGCCTACATTTGTCTAATCTAGAGAGAGACAGACAGAGAGAGAGAAACAGAGGAGAGAGAGACCTCACATTCTCTCCTGTGTCCTCAAAGAAAATAAAACCCTTTTTTCTTTTTCCTTCTGCTTGTTTTTCTGCTGTACTGATCACCTGAAAACATCTATCATATATATACACAAGATGCTTAGGATAGGGGTTGAGGAGATAGCTCAATAGAATAAGTGCTTGCTCAGCAAGTGCAAGGGCCTGAGTTCAATTCCCAGTTCCACAAAAAAGAAAAAAAAAGAAAAAGATACGATAGATACACAGCTACTTTCTCTTAGTTCATTGAGAAGAGGTTTGTATTAACATTATTTAGACAAGATATGTCTGCATCCTATCCTTTGAGTAACTAACGTGAACACAACATTATGCAATGTATTAATTATTGTAACTGTCCTACTAACCTGTTTTGAAGCTGTTTCATTGCTATTTTATCTTTTTTCTCATTAAAATGAATAAAAATACTATCAATTATATACAATAAAAAGACAGATATTTTTTTTTAATTTTATTTATTTATTTTTTTCTTGTTTCAGAACCTTTATTTGTTTATTCACTCATTTTTATGGCTGGCTCAGCCCGCCCCGAAGGCAGGGCTGGCGCAGCATGTGGTGCCGGGGATCGAACCGCGGTCCCTGAAGCCGCCCAAGCTTTCCCAAGCAGGCGCTTTAGACCACTGAGCCATCCTGCCGGGCCAAAAAGACAGATATTAAGAGCTTTAAAAATCATAAAATAGAGCTATACTCATATTTTTTTCTTTTGAAAAAGTTTTTATATAAAATTATGTTATTAATATTAAATTCTAATAGGCTTATTATTATGATACTAATATATGCATTTTAACTTTATTTTTAAATGAATCCTCAACAAAATTTTGTTTTTTGGTATATTATTTTATAAGTTTGAAAAATCAATTTCAGGTAGGCTTCCCCACAATCTGGATACAGAAGAGCTCTACTACCGTAAGAAGCTCCCACATGCAACTCCCTGGCCATCTCATCTGTTATGGTTTGTATATAGGTGTCTCCCCAAAGTCTCATGCAGTCATGGGTGGCTTCTGGAATTTATAATCGATTGTTGTGGGTGTGGGTACTGCACCTCTCCTGGGGCAGGTGATTTGTATTTTCATGTTAGGTAGGAAGAGAAGTTAGCTGCTTGAGCTGCTGCTAGCTCTCCCTGCTCTCTTGCTCTTAGCTGCCTCCATGAAAGGTTGTCCTCTGCCATGTGCCCCTCTGCCTTAGAGCCAGCAAAATATGGATTAATAGCTCCAGTAACTGTGATCTAAATAAACCTTTCCTTCCCTCATTTTGAGTGTTGGATATTTGTCATAGCAACAAAAAAAGAGTAACTAAGAAGTTGATACCACAGGAGTGGGGTCATTGCTGTAACTAACCTGACCATGTGGATTACAAGTGTTTAAAAATGGCTTATGAGAAAAGATAGAAAAGGTTTAGAGAGGTTGCCTACTTGTGAAGAGCTGAAACAGCTTTGGCTCTTCGGTAGGGGAGATTCTGGTAGAGCTCAGACCAGAAGGCTGATTAAAAAAAAAAAAGCTGGCCTGTAAAGATCAGGCTGGACAGGTTTCTGCTGGAAAGGAGAACTGCATTGGTTGTTGGACTCTAGATCATTTATGTTTTGACTTAGAAGAGAAGTTATCTGCATTTTGTGTATGTCCAGAGACTTTGCCTCAGAGTGAGTTTAAGCATGGTGGACTGATGAATCTTTCAAAAGATATTTCAAAGCAGTCAAATATTGGGGTGGTGGCATGGCTATTATTGGGGGCTTTTAGCCAAATTTATGTTGAGAATGAGGAGCAAGGAGCCTGGCAGGATGGTTCAAAATGTGTTTTGCCAGAAAGGAAGTGTCAATAAAATTATAGGGGAGTCTGCCCATGCGTCTCTGCCTTCGCCGCCGCCCCCTGTCCCGACCCCCTCTCCCCTGGTTCCCTCAGCCTAGCTCGGTCCAGCCTGGTTCTCGGGAGGATGAAGTTCTGTACAAAGAGGAGCATCCGTTCGAGAAGCGCCGCTCTGAGGGCGAGAAGATCTGAAAAAAATACCCAGACCAGGTTCCGGTGATAGTAGAAAAGGCTCCCAAAGCTCGGATAGGGGACCTGGACAAAAAGAAATACCTGGTGCCTTCTGACCTCACAGTTGGTCGGTTCTACTTCTTGATCCGGAAGCGAATTCATCTCCGAGCTGAGGACGCCTTGTTTTTCTTTGTCAACAATGTTATTCCACCCACCAGTGCCACAATGGGTCAGCTATACCAGGAACACCATGAAGAAGACTTCTTTCTGTACATTGCCTACAGTAATGAAAGTGTCTATGGTCTGTGAAGCTGCTACCCTTGAGGTGGGAGGTTCCATTCTACAAAGAGAGAGGTGGCACCCCTTTCCTGATCTCCACCTCCTTCAGGCTCAAACACAGCCTCCCTTCTTCAGGACCTACATTTCTTAAAGATTAAGGCTTCCTATCCAGTCCCTCTTAGCAGGAGGGTAATGGTGGACATGGCCTTTTGTATCTCTTTTCTTCTTTCTTCCCCTTTCTTTACCATGCTTTCCCACTGTGGTTTAGACTTCTTGATTGTCAATCTGTCACACCCAGTGATTGTTTTGGTTTCTGTTCCCTTTCTGTCTGGGGTGGGGGGGGTCAGAACCCCAACAATCCTATTCACAACCTTCTTTCTTGGGGAGTAATGGAAGGGATTGAAATTGTGGAAGGAAGGTAGGAGTCACATCAATAAAGAGGAAACCAAAATTGAAAAAATAAAATAAAATTATAGACTGCAAAGATAGAGCTAAGAGGATTTCAATTGCTGAGGAGGACCCAAAAAATAAGAAAGATGACCTGAGGGCATCACAGGAGGTGGCAGGTCTCCACCCTTTGCAGCCTCAGAATTGCAAAGGTAAGGACTTTGTTTTGGAGGGAAAGCCACTGCGTTGTTTGTTCCAGAATGGTGATGGTGGCAACACCAGGTTCCAGAATGGTGCTGGCATGGAGAATTTATTTCTCGGAATCAGGGTCAGAGTGCTCAGTGATCCATGCACTTAACCCCTATAGTCAAGAGAGAAAGAAGCCTGGCTACTGCTCTACCTGGCAGCAGACCTTGGCATCATCCATGTGGCAGTGGTTTTAGGCACATCAAGAATGCAAGAGTTCTGAGGTTAAGAAGACTTTCACCTCAATTTCAGAAGGCCTGGGAGGCAAGGCAGTGTGCCCCTGAGGGCGATGTGTAAAATTATGAGTGAGAAACCTATTCAGTGGAAACCCCAAAAATGTGGAGAAGTCAAAAACATGTATCGTCTAATGGAAACTGCAAAGAGGGAGCAAAGCCAGTCTAAGAGAAAGCTACAACTATCAAGAGTGCCAAGGGGCAGAGCCACATGAAGCTTACAATTTGCCACAGGTTGCTTCAGATGTTCCACAAGGACCTATAGGATTTAATGTTTGCCCTGCTGAGTTCATGTTGCCTGAAACTGAAGAATTAATTTTAGGAACAAACAGGTTGAGAGCAGAATGTATTTATTGGGGGAAAGAAAGCTTCTGTCTGAGAGGGACAGAAGGAGGACTGGAGTAGGTTGCCCCAGGAAGCTCTCTTCCAGGGATTTTTATAGAGTAAAACCTTGCAGTGAGAAGGGTCTAAGGTGGAAAACATGGGAACTCGCTTAGGTGGGCATGAGGTGGGATAAAACCATGGTCAGCCAATGAGGTTACAAACATAATTGCTCAGATAAAATTGATTAAATCCAGGACCAGGGTATGAATACAAACAGGGTGTTATGGTTTATGCCTTGTTGTCCCCCCAAAGCCTCATGCAATCATGGGGCAGGGACTTCTAGAGTTTGAGACTTGCCTCATGATCTCTGGGATTATGTGTTTTAGTACTGATGGAATTATGGGTCTGAGTACTTCTAGGATTATGGGTGTAGCCTAAGGTGGATAGCCTGAGGTGTAGAGCCTGAATGTGATATAGAGACAGACTTGCACTGCTGACCTGTGCTCCCCTGGTTGTTCTGTTGCCTCTGTCGCCATTGTTGCTATTCTGCCACCATGAACTGCTGTCCTCTGCCATGGACCTCTCTGCCTTGGAGCTAGCTGAGTATGGACTGAAACCTCCAGTAACTGTGAGCTAATAAACCTTTCCTTCATTCATTTTGAGTGTTGAGTATTTGTCCCAGCAATGAGTAAAAAGTAACTAAGACACAGGGTCTCTTCTGGTTGCAGGTTGGTTATCCACCCTTAAGGGCACTTTCAAGGTGATTAATGCCTATTTAGAATATCAATACCTGATGCCTATCCCTAGGGAAGTATGTGGCCACAATGTTTACTCTTTTATCTTGAGGTCTGGCCTGTACCAGAAAGTCTATCTCTTCCAAAGTTGCAAAGTCACCTTGTTTTCCATATTGTCTCCTTGAGAGCCTAGCCCTGTCTGACTGCCTATAACATTTTTATCTAACTTAGCTGCCTACAAAAACCTAGGCTCAAGTCAGACTTGTGGAACTCCTGCCCTAGTGCTGGACTGCTGGAATTACATGCATGTACCTCCATACTGGGCTTCTTTTCATTTTTGAGTATTACAGATAAAGCTTTATCACACATTCTGATATAGATTCTAGCATGAGCATGAGTTTTCATTTTTTTTAGGTAAATACCTAGGAGTTAGATTGGTAGCTCAAATAGTAAATGTATGATTGACTTTATTAGAAACTGCCAAAACTTTTGTCTCAGTTACTTTTCTCTCATTGCTGGGACAAAATACCTAACAACTGAAATGAAGGAAGGAAAAGTTTATTTAGCTCACAGTAACTGGAGGTTTCAGTCCATACTCAGCTGGCTCCAAGGCAGAGAGTAGCACATGACAGAGGCATGTGGTAGACAGCAGCACTTCATGGTGGAAGAGAAAAGTAAAGAGAGGGGCAGCAGCTGAGCTAGCTAGCCTCTCTCCCCTCTTTAGATTGTAATAGAGATTATCTACCCTGGGCCAGTGAAACACTCAGACCCTTAATCCCAACAGTGGGTCATGAGGCCACCCTAGTGACTGCATGAGGCTTTAGGGGACAACTAGACACAAACCATCTTACACTATCAATGTCACTTAGTATCAATCTTTTTTCTTCTTTTTTGGTACTGGACCTTGTACTTGACAGGCAGGTGCTTATGCTGCTGAGCTATCTCCCTAGCCCAGCCTTTTATCCTTTTAATAACCTGTCATCATGACTTAATTTTGCACTTTCTTAATGACTAATGATGTTGAAAATCTTGTGCTTATTTGTCACCTGTTTAATGTTTAAGTCAGCTTTCTATTAATACATCAAATACCCAAGATAGTCAACATACAAAGAAAAACGTTTATTTTGGTTTATAGTTTTGAAAGTTTCTGTCCATTTCTTTCTTTCTTTCTTTCTTTTATTGTTGGCTCAGTCTGCCCTGGGGGTGTGGTTGGTGCAGCATGTGGTGCCAGGGATTGAACCTCAGTCCCTGTAGTTGCCTAAGCTTGCTTAAGCAAGCACTTTAGCCTGCTGAGTCATCTCACCAGCCTTTGTCCATTCCTACAGGTGAGGTAGCAAGTCATGACAGCAGCTCTTTGTGAAGCAAAACTGTTCACTTCTTGGTCAGGAAGTGAAAGTAAAAGAGACTGTGGTCCTATGATCTACTGGGAGAATATGCCCTCAATGACATAAAGTCCTCTTACTAAGCACCCCCCTTAAGTTCCCATTACGTCCTAACAGCACAAGTAGGGCACAAAGGAACAATACATGGACATTTGGAAGACATCCCAGTTAAGCTACCGCTGCATCTCTACTGCTTTCTCTGATGAAGTGTGGGTTCAAGCCTTTCTGCTTAAGCACATTGCTTTCTTCCTGCTGAGGGCATTCTTTATGGCACTCTGGCTACTAGTATTTGTCAGATAAATGGTTTGCCAAGTCTATGATTCACATTTTTGTTCTCTTAGTGTATCTTGCAGAGTTAAATGTTTTTAATTTTATGAATTCCCATTGAACATTTTTTTGACTGGATCATCTCTTGGACAGTATATCAAGAAGCTATTTACTTAATCTGAGTACATGTAGATTTTTTTCTATGTTTTCTTTTTCTTTCTTTTTTATTAATATTAATGGGAAAGAAATAGCAATGAGACAGTTTCACAACAGGTTAGTAGGACAGTCACCATAATTAATACACTGCATATTGTTGTCTTCATAGTAGCTGTTCAGAGTACAAGATGTAGACATGATATCTTGTCTAAACACTATTAATACAAATCTTTCTTCTCATTGAACTAAGACAAAGTAGCTGTATATATAGTCCATAATAGTAGTGGGTTATCAGTAAGCTGGTAATATCAGAGACTGTTAACTTGAGCCTTTTACAGCTCAGTGTATTAATATGGCTTTACTTTTTATACCTTGTGGTTAGACTTTTCTACTGGATAGTTAAGGCCAAGACAAAGTAGGCAAGTATTATACTAATACCAAAACCAGGGAGAGATGCAACTAAAAGGAGAACTACAAGCCAACCAGGTAGGATTCATCACAGGAATGAAAGGATGGCTCAACATATGCAAATCTATAAACATAATACACTGTATCAATAGAGTCAAAACAAAAAACCACATAATCTTCTCAATTGGTGCAGAAAAGGCTTCTTTTTGGTGTTGTTTTGTGCTTTTTTTTTTGAGACATGGTCTCATTTAAGTGGCCCAGGCTGGATATACTCTTGCTTCAGCTTCTAAAGTAGCTGGTGTTATAATAAATGTATTCTATTTTCCTTCCTTCCTTCCTTCCTTCCTTCCTTCCTTCCTTCCCCTCATGCATAGTAGAGACTGAACATAGGTCTTCATACTTTTTTTTTTTTTTTTTTTTTTTTTTTTTTTTTTTTTTTTTTTTTTTTTTTTTTTTTTTGGCTTTTTGAGACAGGGTCTCACTGTGCAGTTCAGGCTGGCTTTGAGCTCACTTTTGTAGCCCAGGCTGGTCTCGAACTTGCAGCGATCCTCCTGCCTCAGCCTCCCAAGTGCTTCGATTACAGGCGTGAGCCACCATGCCCGGCTTAGGTCTTCATACTGAGCCACATACCTGGCCTTTATTTATTTTGGACAGTGTCTTGCTATGTCACTATGTAGCCCAGTGCCCAGGCTACCCTGAAACTTGTCATACTCATGTCTCTACCTCCCAGAGTGCTGGAAGTACAGATATGCATCACCATGCCTAGATGGAAAAAAAAATTGACATAGGTCTTACCATGTAGTTCAGGAAGGTCTTTGTTTCATTATGTAGCCCAGAATGGCCTTGAACTTGATGTGGTCTTCCACCCAGCAAAAAAGTGTTCTTAAATAAATATGGTGGACTAAATCTTCTAAGCCTTATGCAGAAGCAGATAGGACTTTTGTATATATCTGTCTCCCAGTGCTCATGTCAAGGGACTAAAGTAAAATTTTGACAATGGACTCAATGGAGGTACAGGACTGCTTTATATGTTACAGCCTATAATGCATGAGAAACTCTGGAACATAGAAGTAGAAACAGTCTCAGAGGAAATAAACTTGAGAATATTTTAAAGTATACATTAAAATGACATAAAAATTGAAAACAATACAGTCATAAACTTCCAGAGAGCTGAGGGTGTAGTACAGTGTGTGTTTATCATTTACAAAGCCCAGATTTTCATCCCAGAACCTACTCTTGAGCAAAATTTGGAGTACCTACTACCCAGAATGGGGTAAGTAGCCTAGAAATATTAAAGTAAAGCGGTGAAGTATTACTTGAAAGTTCTCTACATCACTTGTTTTAATGTGGTAACTTTCCTGTCTTGATACTAAAGGACTATCACTTTTGACTGATCCTGAACCCTAATGTTAAGGATAGGAATGTGAGGATATTTTAAGATACTATCTTCTCTCATCATCAGGGGACTCAAAAGGAGCTGAAATTTTCAGAAATGTATTCTTTTCTCCATGTACAACTTCTGTTAAGGTAAACATTCCAAATATGGCTTTGTAGCTAAGAATTTCTAGTTGTACCTTATTTCTAAGTCAGTCTGTGATTTGGACAATGATCTGAATACTTTTCTGTCCTACAAGTAAACAAGGTATTGAAGCAGACAAATAAGGTACATAAGCATATATATACATACATACATATATATACATATATATATATATATATATATATATATTAAGATAAACTATAGAATGGAATCCATACTCTAAAAATCCAAGGAAATAGTTATAATAACTTAATAATTCCCTCAAAGCCTCCTTTCTTTAAGAAACTCATTGTTACAATGTGTCATGTTGCAGTCATTTGACTTTTCTACTACAATGCTCAAAAATTTCAAGCCCTAGAGCTGAAAATCCCAAACAGTGAAAACATTCAGTTAAATAGAAACTGAAACTTGTATATTCCTAAGTGGGAGAAAACAGGGTTGATGATTTCAGGCCTTCATAGTTTGAAGACCCAAGGAATGAAATAACAAATAGTTAGGCTTACAAAGTTATGGAGGTTCCTGATATTTAAAGTCAAACCATGAGAGCAACTGAGACATGCCAACATCTACAGGGTCTAGGGCGAGAATGAAAGGTTATAAATCAAGCTAACAGAGTGTCAGATGTTCCTCTCTTTCTATCTTGGCAAGTGCACCTTTGTAACATTAAACTTTTCAAGTAGACTTAAAGCTTTCTTTTTCCTCAGATGAAAATAGGTAAAATGTCGAGATTGAGTGTGATTATAGTTGCATATGTCTGGATGTTATGGTTATGAGCTAGTGATTTAGGGACATGTAATAAAGAATTTTAACCTCAGCTTGTAGCCTTCCTCTCCAGGCACCTTTTTTTTGTTTTAGTTTTTTCTTCTTTTGGCCGGCTCAGGCTGCCTTAAAGTTGGGTGTGGGGATCGAATCCCTGTGCCTGACTGGGATTTCCTTCCCAGGTGCTTAAACCACTGAGCTAACCTGCAAACCCCCACATCTTGTGTTTTGACAGCACAGGTCAAGAGCTGACAAAAAGCCCTCCAGAGGCAACGGTGGTCCACACAAGAGTGTGCGTTTAGTATACAGGTTGTGCTGTACTAGCACTGACTGAGTGTAGGTCCAGGGGATAGAGATATGAGGGCCTGTGCAGGGCACTGCCAGGATTTGAAGTATAAAGTGGGATGAGTTTTCAGGGGTAAGGAGTAGGGCCCCTTTTGCCTGGGTCTAAAAGAAGTATGTGGTAGGTTAGAAAATAATGGGCATTAAATTCATACTAATTATGTCTAGACATTCTTTATTTAATCTCATTTTATCCGTTAGGTGGTACTTTAACTGTTTTTTTTAAAAAACTTTATTTATTTTATGGCTGGCTCAGCCTGCCCTGGTGGTGGGGCTGATGCAGCATGTGGTGCTGGGAGTCTAACTGTGGTCCCTGTGGTTGTCTAAGTTTCCCTAAGTAGGTGCTTTAGACAGCTGTGCTATCTTGCCAGCCCAGTAATTTAATTCTTAAAGTCATTTTGTGACTAATACAATAAACTACAACTCTGTAATATTAAATTTATGTCATCTAAAAGTAGGATCTACGTAAACACAAAAGAAGAATACCATAATAACAGGAGCAATAAACCTTAGCACACTGTGACTCTTTGAAAGTGTAATAATTAAGGTAGATAAAGGCTTCTGTTCTTAGAAGCCTACAATGTTAGAGCAACTTAACTGCCTGAAGAATCATCTAGGCACACTTACTTTATCCCTATAGTTTGGATATTTTAGCTTTAAAGATGTAATCCTCTCTTAAGGTGGTTTTCAGTGAACTGGAAATATTCATGGTTCTAATTTTCTTCTGGGTTTTCACTGGGATTCAAACTCTCTGAATTTGCTTCTCTCTCTTTTTTTTTTTAAATTTTATTTGCATTTATTTTATAATTAATTTATTTCCATGCCATAAGTTTTTGTTTCTTCAGTTTCTTCTGGGATATCTTATTCTTCTGTGCAACCTCCTCCTCTGACTTAGGAACAATTTGTTCCTTTTCAGTAAGGATCATCTCAATATGGCAGGGGGAGCTCATGTATGGGTTAATCCGACCATGAGCTCTGTAAGTACAGTGGCACATCTTGGGTGCTTTGTTCACCTGGATATGTTCAGTGACCAGAGAATCTATATCTAAACCCTTAAGTTCAGCATTACTCTCTGCATTTTTAAGCATGTGCAGCAAAAATTCACCACTCTTTTTGGGCCACCAACTCTGTGTCCAGCCCCACTGTTTGGCCTGGGCACACCTACCAATTCCACCATTGTAACGTCAGAATGGCACACACTGCTTCTTTAATGTGACATCCTTCGGATACTTGGTGGCCTTTCGGATATGCGTACCCTTGATGGCCTGGGCAGTTTCACGGGTATTCTTAAAGTGAACGCGAAGATTTGAGCCTCTTGATTTGCATGATTTTGTGGGGTTTTCTGGGTCAAGAGAGTAGCAAACCATTTTCACAGGACACCACAGGCCGCTTACAGGAAGAGGGATTTGCTTCTCTTTACTTTGCTTCTTCATTATAGTGAAGAAAATAAGACATTGTTAAAAGTGAGTCCTCACTAATTTCCACTTCCCAGAAGTTTTACGAGTCTTGCCTGCCTTATTTCTCAAGGCATTAAGTACCCAAGGAATCACATCTTTGATAGATGAGCTGCACACCAAAGTTAGATAGGAATGCACAAATGCTTCCTTTCCACCCAATCCATAAACCCAAGTTATGGGAGGAGGTCGCATCTGGAAGGATGCTGGCCAGAAATGCTGAGCACAACTAGACCAGCCCCAAGTCACTCTAATCAACAGAGTGGAGCCTTTATGTCTTCTTTAAATCTAGTGGACTCTTACACTTGATGGCCTATCAATGATATAAAATAAGCACAGCCAGTGTTCTAGAAAAGGCTACTTTTGGAAACACTGACAACTGAGGTCTCTGTCTAAAACTCACATCCCTTCCGTTGAAAAATCACATAAGGGCTGGGTGTGGTGGCGCATACCTGTAATCCCAGCACTTGGGAAGCTGAAGTAGGAGGATTAGTGTGAGTTCAAGACCAGCCTGGGCTACAAAATGTGAGCTTAAGGCCAGTCTGAACTGCATAGTGAGACCCTGTCTCAAAAAGACCAAAAAAAAAAAAACAAAAAAAACATAAAAGCTTTCCTTTAGGGCAAGAAATAAGATGGCCTTTTTTTTTTTTTTTTTTTTAAGGGAAGGGTCTACAGGTTCTTACAGGGTCTCACTTATAGATCAGACTCATAGTGATCTGCCTGTTTACAGCCTTTCAAGAGCTAGGATTATAAGCATGCACCACCATGGCTAGTCTCAGTTGTCATCTCTGGGGCCGGGCCAGCACAGTAGGCATAGGGATCAAACCCCCGGCTTCTGAGCCTGCTTGCATAAGATGGTAATATAATATAATATAATATAATATAATATAATATAATGTAACATTCCTACAGAGTGTTCAAGATCTCACTACATAGACTGGACTCATAGTGATCCTCCTGTTTTCAGCCTCCCACATGCTGGGATGCCTTCTCAGTGCACCCCAGGGTCAGGGTCAGCCCGGTACATCAGGGATGGAACACTGGCTGCTGCACTCTGCCTTAAGTAGGTGCCTTAGTCCACTGAGCTAACTCACCAGGTCTTGACTTACTGCTGATAAATGTTTTTTCTTTCTCTGTCCCACTGCCTCATGATACATTGGCTCCTTTTGGTAACAACAGAACTAATAATTTTTTTTCTTTTTTTGTGCAGGGTCTCACTATGCAGCTCCAACTCATAGCGATCCTCCTGTTTTCTGCCTCCCAAGTGCTGGGATTACAACAGAACTGAAACTTGCAGCTTTATTGTTTTTAATAACCCATTTCTCACTTTTCTAACTGAAATATATGTGCCCCCCACAAAAATTGTTTCTTAAAACCAAAGTAAATTCTTTGAGGTTCTTGGGTCCCTCTACCAGAAAAAGACAATTTTTCTTTTATTTTAGGATTATTAGACCATACAGACTTTTTTTTCTTTTTTTTTTCAGACTTAATTTCTTAATGTATTTGAAGTCAACATTTGGAATATGCCAGTGGTTTTATTTTAAAGAACCCAACATTAACCCTTATATATAATAACATAATTATATAATATGTACTATATAATTATTTAAAAGATTTCCTTTTGTGCCAGCCTGGGCTACAATAAGTGAGCTTAAGGCCAGCCTGAATCGCATAGTGGACCCTGTCTCAAAAAGAAAAAAAAAGTTTTCCTGGTATGATTTTTAGTTTATTTTCAGTCATAAACCAAAATTCCCTCTTTTTTCTTTTCTTTCTTTTTTTTTTTTTTTAATATGTTTTTAGTACAAGGTCTACAGGGCCTCACCACACAGATTAGACACCTAGTGATTCTCCTGTTTTCAACCTCCCAAGTGCTTGGATTACAGGAACATGCCACCATACCCAGACTTAGTCGCCATTCTAGTGTGCCCTGGGTAAGCCCTTGGCCCCTAAATCTGCCTAAGCAGGCATTTTCATCCACTGAGCTGTTTGGTGGACCCTAAAAATTGCCTTTTGATGTACTAGCCAAAGGATTAGGAATAGAATCTTTCAAACTAAAAATTAAGAATTTTAGGTTAATTGGTTTTTTTAGTCAATTCAAAATTTATTGATGATCTTTTAAGAGCCTGTTTTCTGTAGTAAATGATTTTCCAAGCCTTCTGTGAGTTCATTATTTGTTTCAGAAGTAAAGGTGGTATGGACTTTGTATCCTGCTATGCTACTGAATTTGCATATTAATTCTGGTAGCTTCTTGTTGGAGTTTTTTTGTGTCTTCAAAGAAGACTATCATGTCATCTGCAAATAATGATAGCTTAACTTCTTCTTTACCTATTTTTATTCCTTTTATTTCTCTCTCTTGTCTAATGGCTCTAGCTAATGATTCTAGAGCTATGTTGAATAGGAGTGGTGATAGAGGACATCCTTGTCTTGTGCTTGAGAGTAAAGGACTTCAGTTTTTCCTCATTTACAATTATGTTAGCTGTTGGATTATCATAGATTGCTTTTATCAGATTGAGTAGAGGCCTTCTATTCGAATTTTCAGTAGCACTTTGAACATTAATGAGTGTTGAACTTTCTCAAAAACCTTTTCTTTATCTATTGAGATGATCATGTGATTTTTGGATTTAGTTCTATTGATATAGTATATTATGTTTATAGATTTGCATATGTTGAACCATCCTTGCATCCCTGGGATGAATCCTACCTGGTCAAAGTGTGTAATCTTTTTGATAATTTACTGTATTCTATTTGCTAGAATTTTATTGAGGATTTTTGCATGTATATTGATGACAGATATTGGCCTATAGTTCTCTTTTTTAGTTGCATCTTTCTCTGTTTTTGGTATCAGTATAATACTTGCCTCCAGGAATGATTTTGGGAGAATTGTTTCCTTTTCAATTTCATTGAAGAGTTTGAGGAATATTGTGATTATATCTTCTGTAAATTTCTTATAGAATTCAGTGGTGAATCCATCAGGGCCTAGACTTTTCTTTGTACGGTTTTTAAAAATTACATTTTATATTTCATTAGCTGTTACTGAGTTATTAAAGTGAACATGGTTATAACGTGGGGTTGTACATATCAGAGCAATACTCAAAAAGTGATAAAGGTGCTTGCTAAAATGTCCCTTGAGTGATCTATGTAGTTAATACTTGATGAACCATAGGTTTTCAGTGTACCAAAAATTGACTTTACAGAGATGATTCACTATTTAATTTTTCAAAAATGAAATCTGGGGCTTGGGAAATAGCTCAGTAGAATAATCACTTGTCTGGCAAGCACAAGGACCTGAGTTCAATCCCTGGTTCTGAAAAAAGAAAAAAGTAAAATCTGACAATAATAATCATAAAAATCTTTAATATGAAAGCAAGGGAAAACCTAAATAAGTCTTCTAGCATCACTTACTTTTAGTCACTTCTCTCACAGAGTTTAGAAGATAACCACCTAAACAATAAGAGAATAGACCCCTACTAGCTTTACAGTGGGTGGCACCTCAGGTATATGGACATTACAGTAGCAATTTAAACTTTTTCATGAATTTGCAAGCACCCTTAGCTCTAAGTAGTTGAATTGAATTCACTGATTTCCTCACTTGGGTGTGTCTAAGAAGTTCCTGTGGTTTCTTTTATCATTGATTTCCAATTTCATTGCAATATGGTCTGATAATATGCGTGGGATAATTTTAATTCCATTGCATTTACTTAAGCTAGGTGGTGGTTTATTTTGGAGAACTTCCTGTGTGCACTTGAGAAGAATATATATTTTCATGTGGGGTAGAACACTCTGTAGACCTCTACTAAATACATTTGTTCAAAAGTTTGGTTCAGTTCTTATATATCATCACTGATTTTTTGTCTAGTTGGTCTGTGTATTTGTGACAGTGGAGTGTTGAGATACCTCAATACAATTGCGTTAGTATTTATTTGATTTTTCATGACTGTTAATATTTGTTTTATATAGTTGGCAGCATTTGTGAAGGAGACACATTTCAGCCCATAAGTCATTTTTAACAATTCTTTAGTTCTCTTTGTTGAGTTATTTGAATCTGAAAATCATTTGGTAATCCCAGCATGTAAGGAAGCTCAGGTAGGAGGAGTGCAAGTGTGAGCCCAGCCTAGGAAACTTAATGAGTTAGTGAGATCCAGACTCAAAAATAAAATAATACAACATGACAATAGTATAGTATACAGGGCTGGGGATACAACTCAAGATAAAAGCCCTAGGTTCAACTCTGAATAATGCAAAACAAAACAAAATCCAACAACAACAACAAAAAAAAACAACCAGCGGAAAGCATCCGATAGGGACCAATGAGCTAGCTCAGCAGTCTAAAGTGCCTGCCTAGGCAAGCTTAGGCAATTGCAGGGACCACAGTTCGATCCCCGGCACCACATGCTGCACCAGCCCCACCTCCAGGGCAGGCTGAGCCCACCGTAACATAAACAAACAAATAAATAAAGGGTTTTTTTTAAGTGTCTGATAGGTAAAGCTTTGGTCAAGGGCTCACTATTTGAAATGTTGAGGTATATCTGCCCCCAACTATCAGAGAAAGAAGGCATCCTACGAAGTATGGTATTTACTCTGTTCTATTCCTTGGATGCCCACAGTATATCATAAATATGCATATATACCTTTTCCTCATAAATCTGAAGTTACTTCATGCATGTAGTATTATCCTGGAGTTCCACACATACCCACAAGCTTTCCCCAAACCCATTGTAATACCATGAAGCCACCTGTCAATATTTAGGCTCTCTAATTACATTCTTCTTCTGTCAGTCCTGTTAGATAAACACTGTTACTTGTAAATTAAATGTAAGTCTGATTTTCTTTTTTTTTATTTTAAACTTCATGTATGTATGTATGTATGTATGCATGCATGCATGCATGTATGTATGTATGTATGTTATGGCTGGCTCAGCCTGCCCTGGAGGTGGGACTGGTGTGGTATGTGGTACCAGGGATCAAACCACAGTCCCTGCAGTTGCCTAAGCTTTCCTAAGCAAGTGCTTTAGATGGCTAAGCCATCTCACTGGCCCCTAAATCTGATTTTCACCAGTGTAAAATAATGTGGCAGATTGTTATATACATATGAAGTCTTTGATCAATAGTCAACTTTTAGAGCACTAGATACATCATAGCTTTTCTTCTCATCTGTTCAGTGCAAGTTCACCTCCTTGCCTCTGTCTAGCACTTAGATGCATACAATTTTTTTTCTTATTTAAGAACCAATTCTGCATTTCTGAGAGGTCTGAGTTTCCATTCACTCTGTGTGTGTAAGTTATGCTAATCTTTCATGAGTCTACTACTGAGCGTATGATCATGCAAAAAGAGATGGTGAATTCAGAAGCTACTCATGTTTAATCTTTAGGTCATCAGGTCACTGTCATATAAGAGTAACTGCTTTTTGGGATAATGAGTTAAACAGTCTAGGAAATCCTGAAAACTATGTTGTTTTTCTTCTTTTTGGTACTGAGGTTTGAAACTTGGGCTTAACATCTGATGAACTCATGATCTATGTGATCCCTGGTTGTCTGACTTCTGATGAGGATTAGATCATGGGACATGCCAGCCAGAGACTGCTGAGTGGAAAGAAAATGCAAGTAAGTGTATATGACTATACTGCACCTGGGTCATGCACATGGGTGTATGAAAGTTTCATCGTATATGTTCTTAAATGTCAACATATGTCACTAGGAAAGTAGTATTATATCTGTGAAAAAATTAGTCAATGAGTAAATTTGCATATATATACATATAGACATATATATATATATAAAACACTTCACTGTCTATCGGTGAAAAAGGTAGTGTAGAGGCTGGCCAGATAGCTCAGCAGAATAAAGCTCCTGCTTAGGCAGAGTGCAGGGGCTAGGGTTCGATCCCTGGCATCATGAGGTGTGTCAGCTCACCCTTGGGGCACACTGAGACAGTGACTGAGACTGGGCATGGTGGCACACGCCTGTAATTCTAGTGCTTGGAGGCTGAAAACAAGAGGATCATTGAGTCCAGTCTACATAGTAAGACCCTGTAGACCCTGAACTAAATACATTTAAAAAAATAGTATATATACTACACAATGCCAAGCATGGTCTCTCACAGGGGAAATATTTTACTGAATCATTCATGCACTTAAATCTGTTAAACAATAAATTTCAAAGTTTGTCACTAGAAAAATCTGTTCTTTCACCACAAATTGCTAATGAATGACACTGTTTCTTCTAGATAGCAATAGGCTAAATATTTCACATGTACTTCTCTTAAGCAAAATTCTATGTGTCACAAAAGAAATGAATACATGTACAATATTATATTGCAAAACATAGGCTTCACAATCAGCATGATAATATTCACTCATGCATCTAGATTACTCTATTATACTTTTAACAAGCTGTCAACATCATTACTTTTAACATGACTCATCAGAGAAAGTAGTTCACACATCTCAAGAATGCTTTGGAGGGCTCTCGTTACCTGGATTGAGTCATATGTTTATTTCCAGCTCTGTTAAACACAGTGTCAACCTATGTAGTTACAGAAGTTGTTTATACTAGAGTCAGAAAACAGAAAGCTGAGATCAGGTAGCTCTCTCTCAGAGGATGAGAGGAAAGGAGTTGCTAAATCACTGCAGTGTGCATATTTATATATTGGACCACTGGGTGTCATGTGACATCCCTCTGTCTAGCCACATGTTTCTTTGGATTGCCTTGGGTGCCTGGTCTTCTCTAGGTTGGTGAACACTCTTTGTTCTTGGGAGTGGCCTGGCTTCAGTCCTGCACATGTGATCCATCTCCAGCTTCAGCTGCTCACCACAAACACTGATTGTAATGATTACATAATGCTCACCACAGCTCAGTACCAAAGAATTGGGTGCTCAGCTAAATAGTAACTTTGAATCATTTATAACTTGGGAAGGTAGGTTCTTGAGATATCCATAAAGAACCTATGCCTAGAATACATTTTTTTTTTTTTTTTTTTGTATTTTTAGGGAAGGGTCTACAGGGTGTTCAGGGTCTCACTACTAGATCAACCTTGTAGTGATCCACCTGTTTATAGCCTCCCAAGAGCTGGGATTACAGGTGTGCCAACACACCCAGTCTTGATTGCTGTCTTGGTGCACCACACCCTGGGGGCGAGGCTGGCATGGCAGGCCTGAGGATTGAACCTCCACCCCTGTGCCTGCTTGCAGGCACTTTAATTCACTGAACTATTTGGTTGGTCCTTTAGAGTACATTTCTGAAGAACAGAGAACACCTAAGGAACTCTAAATACTAGTGATAAAGCTAGTTATCATAGGGCTGGGGAGGTAGCTCAGCTGTGTAGGCACCTGTGTGTTAGCACAAGAACCTGGGTTCAATCCTCAGTATCACATGCGATGCTGGCCCCAGAACCCCAGGTGCACTGTGCTGGCCACCAAAGCCAGGCATGCTGGCACAAGCCTGTAATTCCAGTACTGGGGAGGCTGAGATGGGAGAATCACTCTGAGTATGAGCTATGTAGCAAGACCCTGTATCAACTTAAAAATAATTAAAGCTATCTATCATAAGAAATTGGAAAACATCAACATACAAAACAAAAAAGGAGAAAATAGAAAATGAGATGGCACAGAAATAACCAAAGTCCAACCCTGACCCCTAGCCCAAGCAAGACAAGTCTGGAACACAGGAGAGAGACAAAATGGGAAGTCAGACACTGGAAATTTCTGAAATGATAGCAACAGAAGGAAAAAAAAAGTGCAAAAGGCTATAGAGAAAATAAGTGATGCTCAGTCAATAAGAAATGATGCTTTACAAAAATATTAGAGAGGACACAGATAAAGCTCTAAAAAATGATGGAAACCAAAATTCCCAAACATGGGAAATAAGTGGAATCCATAAAATAGATCCGAACAGAAATCCAAGAGAGTAAAACCTACATTAAAGGTATATGCAACAGATTGAACAAAGGAAAGAACATTATATCTTGATAGACTTTCAGCTACTGATCATGAAAAGGAAGATATTTTAAAACTAGCAGGAGTCTATGAAAAAAATCAATCCAACAGCTACAGGATGAAGCAAAGAAGATAACATAAAATTGATTGGGGTCAGCAAGAAAGCTGGAGGGAGCTGGGGAGATAGCTCCAAGGCACAAGTGCCTGCTGGGCAAGTGCAAGGTCGTGAGTTTGAACCCCGGTCCCACAAAAAAAAAAAAAAAAAAAAAAAAAAAAAAAAAAAAAAAAAAAAAAAAAAAAAAAAAAAAAAAAAAAAAAAAAAAAAAAAAAAAAAAAAAAAAAAAAAAAAAAAAAAAAAAAAAAAAAAAAAAAAAAAAAAAAAAAAAAAAAA
>PVJA010003793.1:0-43496 GCA_004027025.1 Myocastor coypus | reverse complement strand
ACTTCATCACAGAAATAATGGCAAGAAACTTCCCAAATATGGATAAAGAATTTGACATATAAATAAATGAAACATATAAAATTCCAAACATTCATGACCAAAATAAAACTACACCAAGACATAATAATCAAGATTTCAGAAATTCAGCACAAGTACAGAATATTAAAACCTGTTAGAGAAAAGAAATATCACCTATAAAGAAAAGCCTATTGGAGTCACAGCAGACTTCTCTGTGCACACCATCAAATCAAAAAGAGCTTGAGCTGGGCTGTGGTGGCGCATACCTGTAATCCCAGCACTTGGGAGGCTGAGGCAGGAGAATCAATTCGAGTGTGAGACCAGCCTGGGCTACAAAATGTGAGTTCAAGGCCGCCTGAACTGCATAGTGAGACTCTGACTAAATAAAAAAAAGCTTGGAGTAAAGTATTTCAAGTCCTAAAAGAAAACAACTTCCAGCCAGGCGTGGTGGCGCATGCCTGTAATCCCAGCACTCGGGAGGCTGAGGCAGGAGGATCGTGTGAGTTCGAGACCAGTCTTGGCTACAAAAGTGAGCTCAAGGCCAACCCGAACCGCATAGCGAGACCCTGTCTCAAAAAGCCAAAAAAAAAAAAAACAACTTCCAACTCATATCGATGTACCTTGAAAAACTATTTTTCAAAATTAATGGAGAAATAAGATACTTCCACAACAAAGAACAACTGAAGAAATTCATGACTACCAAACAAATCCTACAAAGATAAAACTGACCATAACTCTAAGAACAAAAGCAAAAGAAACCAAAATTCAGGGCAAGCAAATAAACATGGGAAAAGCAGGGAGTCAAAAGCATGAAAATATCATGACAAAGATAAGCATATATATATATATATATATATATATATATATATATATATATATATATATATATATATATATATATATATATATATATATATATATATATATATATATATATATATTAGTTATAGCCATCAATGTAAATAGCTTCAATTCACCAATCAAAAGAAATGGAGTGGCAGAATGGATCAAGAAACATAGATAGTCTGGGGACAAGGGAGATAGCTCAGTAAAATAAATGCCTGCCTGGCAAGTGCAGGGTCCTGAGTTCAATCCCTGATACCACAGAAAAGAAAGAAAGAAAGAAAGAAAGAAAGAAAGAAGAAAGCAAAGAATGAAACAAAGAAACACAGTCCAGCAATATGCTGTGCATAAGAAACACATTTCATTCCCCCTCTCCCCCCCAAAAAATTCATCGGCTGACAGTCAAAGGCTGGAAAATAATATTCCATGCAACAGGAACTCAGAGAAAAGCAGGGATAGCTATTCTGTTTAAAGATAACATGAACTTCAAACCGAGAATGATGAAGAGAGATAAAGAAGGTCACTACATATTTGTTAGGGGAAAACATCAAGAGATAAGGATTTTTTTTGGCTGGCTCAGGTTGCCTTAAGGGTAGGTCTGTGGATGGAACTGCTGTCCCTTGTGCCTGGCTGGGATTGCCTGCATAGATACTTAAATCACTGAGCTGACCTAAAGAGATAACGATCATAAATATGGACCAAATATGAGACCACTTGAGTATCTAAGACTGTCTCAGTTACTCTTGTTGCTGGGACAAATGACACCCAAAAAGAAGAAAGCAAAGGTTTATTTAGCTCACAGCTACCGGACCCAAGACAGAGGCACATGGCAGAGAACAACCTTCCATGGTGGCAGCAAAGAGCAGAGAGCAAAATGGAAGAGTAGCAGCAACAATAGCAACAGAGAAGAAGTCTGTCTCTCTTAGGCTGCATTCAGGCTATCTGCCCCAGGTTGGAGGAAGTACTCACACCTATAATCCCAGCCATACTAAGACCCATAATCCCAGTGGATCATGAGTTAATCTCAGACTCTGGAAGTCCCTGCCCCATGACTGCATGAGGCTTTGGGGGGACAATTAGACACAAACCATAACAAGACATTACACATACATATTAAAAAGCAATTAAGTAATAACACAATTATACCATGAGACCTTAATACCACACTGTCACAAAGAGAGAAATAAAAAAAAATCAGCAAACAGATGTCAGAACTGAAAAGCAAATATTACAGATAGTTCCACCTGATATCAGAATACACATTCTTCTCAACTGCACATGTGACATTCTCTAAAATAGACCACATTCCAGCCCACAGAACATGCTTAAGTGAATGCAAAGGACTTCAAATTATCCCTTCCATATTAGCTGACCATATTGTAGTATAATTGGAAATTAATGGCAAAAGAAACTCCACAAACATATGGAAATTAAATAGCACCCTCAAAAACAACCAGTGGATCACAGATGAAATTAAAGAAAAAATTAAAGAATATTTATAACTAAAGGGGAGCTGGGGAGATAGCTCTGTGGCACAAGTGCCTGCCTGGCAAGTACAAGGTCGTGAGTTCGAACTCTGTCTCCCCCTCCCCACCCCAATTGTAACTAAAGGAAAATGCAGATAAAACATACTGGAACTTATGACAAAACAGTCCTAAGAGGAAAATTTATAGGGGTTAAATCTCATATCAAGAAAACAATGAGCACAAATAAAAAACCGAATGTTGAAACTCAAGCTTCTAGAAAAAGAAGAGCAAAAAAAGCTCAAAGTTCATACAGAGAATGAAATCATAAAGATCAAAGCAGTAATTAATGCAATGGAGGCTAAGAAAACAATACAAAGAATTAATGAATTGCAGAGTTGTTTCTTTGAAAGAATAATAAAATTGATAAACTTTTATGAAAAAAGGAAAGAAAAAACTCAAATTCAAGCATTGAGGAGGGAAAAGTGTAAAGTCACGACAGATCTTTCAGAAATTCAGAAGAACATTCATACCTACTTTGAAAATCTTCACTCTCATTGGACTGATGTACAGAGGAAATAGAAAGATTACTAGATACATATGAGTTACCAAAACTGAATCAAGAAGACATAAAACTTTTTAATAACTGAATATTGGTTAATGATATTGAAAATGTAATTAATTAAAAGCTTACCAAAAAATAAAAGGACCTGATGAATTCATTGCTGAATTCTACAAGAAGTTTAGGAAAATTTTCATACTAATACTTATTAAACTTTTTAATGAACTTGAAAGGAAGTAATACTCCATAAGTCATTCATGGAGGCAAGCATTATCCTCATTCTAAAACCAGAAAAAGACCCAACCAGGAAAGACAACTAAGACCAGTCTAGCTAATGAACATAGATGAAAAAAATCCTGAATAAGATATTAGCAAACAGAATGTAGCAAGTCATCAAGAAGATTATATACCATGACTAAGTAGAATGCATACCAAGAATGGAGTGATGGTTCAACATATGCAAATTAATGAACCATATTGACAGAGCCAAAGACAAAAATCATACATTCATCTCAAAAGATGCAGAAAATGCTTGTGACAAAGTCCAACACTCACTTACAATTAAAAAAAAAAAACACCTTACAGAAAATCAGATTAGATAGTATTTAGCTTGATCCAATAAAACTCACCTATAAGAAACCAACATCGTATTAAATGGGCAAAAAGTGAAAGCTTTACTTCCAAAATCAGGAGCATATCCATTTTCATCACTTTCATTCAATACAGTTCTGGAAACATCCACTAAATCAGTTAGGTAAGAGAAAGAGAAGGAATAAGAATAGGAAAAGAAGAAGTTAAACTATCATTATTTGCAGATGACATAATACTCTATATAGAACACCACAACCCCCACCCCCAAAGACTTTTAGAATAACCAAATTCAGTAGTATAGCTGGATACAAAACCAACACCCCAAAATCAATAGCATTTCTGTACACAAACAGCAAACTCAGCAAAATCACACCTTTCACAATAGCATTAGAAAGAAAGAAAGAAAGAAAGAAAGAAAGAAAGAAAGAAAGAAAGAAAGAAAGAAAGGAAGGAAAAACCTAAGAATCAAGCAAACAAAGTAAAAGAGGGTGGGCAAGGTAGATCAGTGGTCTAAAGCACCTGCTTAGGCTACTGTGGGGACTATGGTTTAATTCCTGGCACCACATGCTGTGCCAGTCCCTGGGCCAGCCACCCCCACTCCCCCCCAAAAGTAAAAGATCTATACATCAAAAATGAAATCACTCTGAAAGAGAGGTTGAAGAGGATATCAGAACATGGAAACATATTACAATGTGAACATGGCCATACTCCCAAAACTCTTGAACAGGTTTAAGGCAATCTCAATCAAAATACCATTAGCATAATTCACTGAACTAGAGAAAAAATTCCTAAAATTCACTAGGAAAAGGAAGAAAAGCAAAGGTAATCCTGAGCAACAAAAAGCAGGAAGAAGGCAAGAGATAACACAATCCCTGATTTAAAACTATGCTGCAAAGCTGATATGATAAAATCTGCATAGTATTGGCAAAAACCAGACCTGAGGATCACTGGAACAGATTAGAAGATGAAGACACAACTACAAACACACTCAGCCACCTTATCTTTGAGAAAGGGAGCAAACATATTCAACAAAAGAAAACCTCTGTAATAAAAGGCTCTGGAAAACTAGACTCAAGTCTATCACCATACACCAAATTAAAGTCAAAATGGATCAAAGATCTAAACATTAAAACATAAACACTAAATCTACTGGAATATAAAATAGATAGAAATCTTGAAGACATATATAGTTAAAGAGTTGATGAGCAGAACTCAAACTGCACAGGGAATACTTAAGAAATCAACAACTGGGATTTCATTTAAAAGCTTTTTCTTCTTTTCGTCTGTCTGTCTGTCTGTCTGTCTGTCTGTCTGTCTCTCTCTCTCTCTCTCTCTCTCTCTCTCTTTCTTTCAAAGCTTTTTCACATCAAAAGAAATCACCAATTTATTGAAAAGACAACGTACAGAGCAGAAAAAAAAAAATTGGCCAACTGCCCCTCAGACAAAGGACTTCTATGTAGAACAAAGAATTTAAAAAGTCAGACCTGCCCCCAAATTCAAAGATCCAATCCAAAAATAACCATTTGAGATGAACACACACTTTTTTTTTTTTTTTTTTTTTTTTGGCTTTTTGAGACAGGGTCTCACTGTACAGTTCAGGCTGGCCTTGAGCTCAGTTTTGTAGCCCAGGCTAGTCTTGAACTTGCACTGATTCTCCTGCCTCAGCCTCCCGAGTGCTGAGATTACAGGCATGCGCCACCACGCCCGGCCCGAACACACACTTTTCAGATGAGGAAATACAAATGGCAAATAATTATATGAAAAAATATTCAGTATGGTCTTTCGAGAAATGCAAATTAAAACAACACTGAGATTCCATCTTACTCATGAAAGAATAGCAATCAACAAGAAACCAAACAATGACAAATGTTGCAGAGGCTGAGGACAAAATAGAAAACTTCGCCACTCTTGGTGGGAGTGTAGACTAGTATAATCACTATGGAAATCAGAGTCCTCAAAAACCTAGGGTCCTACTAGATCCCATTTTAACCAAATATTCCTTTTCTGGGTATCTTCCCAGAAGAATTAAAAATACCATACAACGATGACATGTATGTACCCATGTTTATAGCAGCACATTTTATAAAAGCTAGATCCTCAAAACAACAGCAGATGCCCATCAAACAAGGAATGGATAAAAAAAAGATGTGGTATTTTTATACAATGGAGTACAACTATTTTTAACATATATACCCAAAGAATATGGTGTATGTGCCATATGCATCACTATACTCAGTAACACAAACATCTATTTCTAGTGTTTTGATATATATGACTCAACAAAGTCTTGTAGATCCATTTCCTCCTGAATACTGTTGTCCACATATGCAACTACCATGCAACTGCAGGCAGCCCCAGCTACATACTTCTGTTTAGTGAATTTAATAGACATCATTAAATATGTATGCTCAGAAATACAAAGTAATCTTTTAAAAACAGTACTTTGTCCCTTCACAGTATTCAGAAAAACAGACTTTGATATAATTTGAACAATGTGCTAGATGCATGTCATATTCCAAAAATCAAGTTTCACATATATATTGCTGTTCTCGGTAAGGTGTACCCCTAGGTATATTGAACACGATGTTTGAGCATTTATGAATAAACAGAATGGTGTGTGGCCCAGATATTATGAAAAACAGTTTCACACAAATCACTTTACTCAGTAATATAGGCACTCTAAAATTCTAAACAAAGTAGTATGTTTGCTATGACTTTTTTAGTGGAGTGTTTAAAATGTATGAGCAAAGAGAGTAATAATAGCATGTGCGTTCAGCAAGTAAACTATATATACCACATATTCAAATTGGGTTAGATGGGGCTGGGGAGATAGCTCAGGGGCACAAGTGCCTGCCTGGCAAGTGAATGCTACTGAGTTCGATTCCTGGTTCCACAAACAAACAAACAACAACAATAAAACCAAAACTTGGGTTAGAGATTGCTTTTTTTTTTTTTTTTTTTTTTGGTAAAGGCTAGTGTTTTGGGGTTAGAGTCAAGCTTTAGATCTGGAATCAGGAATTTAGCCAGGGATGAGTTAGGGGTTGGAGCAGGGCTCAGGTTTTTCAGTAGGGTGGTGAGGGGGAAGAGTCAAAGGTTAGATTTATATTTATTGACTTGAGGTCTCTAAGTACCTCAGATATGTGAAATCCTACTACGTTTGTCTTTCTGTGTCCACTTATTTCACTTACCATAGTGTTAGAAGCTCATCCATGCATATTCACGTTCAACTTTCTCCAGTGAGTCAAATGTTGGTTCATGTGGTTTGCCTTTACCTCGTGATTCTAGCTAGTTTCACATGATACATTTTATTTCTGTTATCTTTTTTATATTGCATTTTCATTTTATTTTATCTACTATCATCTTTATAAACTGCTTCCCTTTATTTTCTTACTGTTCTCTGTCTGATATAGAATAAAACTTGTTCTTATATAGAACTTTTCAAATTCTTGATTTATTCTATTGTATCTTTATCCTATTGAATATATTGTCTGCTCTTCATTTTTCCTATAAAATGATGGCTAGATCTGAAAGCTTGCTTGCGTTTAGATTCAGTTTATAAGCCAGTACTCTTCAAAGCCTGCTAATCCACCAAATCATTATGCTTCCACAGAGTAGAAGCAATAGGCTCAGGCCTAAGTAAAGTATTGGTAGGCTGAGCATTCATTTCTTACTCCTCTTCACATTCCAGTTCTGATCCTGGAGATGCTTCACATTACTATAAGTATCCGGTGCAACCGTGTTGCACAAGACATCTGAGAAAATTTCACAATACTGCATGACACATCCTCTTTCTGCATGTGTAAGCATGTGGTGTTAGATGTAATTCTGGTTTCTCCTTTTTCCCTGGAGTTTGCTATATGCACCTCCAGGACCCTGAACTGCCCTGGCACCCACCTGTGTGGTCTCCACAGAGTATACAGATCTCCCTCTCTGAAAGGCTGGCAGCACAGAGAAAAGCACGGTGGGAATGTCACTCTGAAGCAGGTGGTTTCAGGCTCGAGAACTGCTGTGAAGTTCTGAGTGTAGTGGGAAGGCTTG
This sequence comes from Myocastor coypus, assembly GCA_004027025.1. Taxonomy (NCBI): domain Eukaryota; kingdom Metazoa; phylum Chordata; class Mammalia; order Rodentia; family Myocastoridae; genus Myocastor; species Myocastor coypus. The sequence continues at coordinate 35,981 of PVJA010003793.1, read as the reverse complement.
TGGTCAGAAGCAGAGCCCTTGGGGAACTAGGAGTAAAATGTGATTGTCGGTTCTAGACTGTCAGCCGCTTCCCCTCACTCTGGCTGCAGGACCTTCAGCAGGAGCTCTGTGGGTGAGCCTGGAGATTCACATATCTGTTTGGGGCACATCCAAGGGCTGCAGACATCACACCTATTTGCAGTGGTTTGGATCAGGTTCTGAGTCAGTTCAGAGAACCTTGGAGTAGAATCCTGGCTGATAGGAAAGTTTGGATTCTACAATTGTGCCTCTGAGCAGCAGCTGCTATCAGAAGCTGGCCAACTGCTAGATCCTCTGGACAAGCATACAGAAAAGGATTGAATAAAGGGGAAATGTAAACAGGTTTGTGAGGGGTCCAGGCACTCCTTGGACTCTGCCCCTCAACTCTCTGGGAGCTAAGATGAAGTCTTTTCTGGATTGTCCATATCTATTGAGTCCTTAATAATTTGGGGGGTACAGGAAGTGGAGGGCACATCTGAGGCAAAAGCGGAAAAAGTGAGCAAAACGTGAGAAGTAGAACAAAGACATTTTAAGCAGTAATTGGTGCTGATTGGGAGATCTGTCTGATCTCTAAGGTTGGCAGTTTATTGCCTTTGAATCCTTTGATGGAGATTCAGTTACAATATTATCTTCAGAGACTATGAGTATGAGGTTTCCCTTACACAGTCAGAGAGCATGGTGGTCAGCAATTTAACCCTTACCTTGGTGCACAATAAACTGCCATTATGGTCCCCAGTGCATTCGTTAAGCTAGTAATTTTGTGGATTTAACAAGAATATTCCCCAATTCCCTTTAAAAAAATTTTTTTTTCACAATACTGCATGACACATCCTCTTTCTATATGTGTAAGCATGTGATGTTAGATGTAATTCTGGTTTCTCCATTTTTCCCTGGAGTTTGCTATATGTGCCTCCAGGACCCTGAACTCCCCTGGCACCTGCCTATGTGGTCTCCACAGAGTACACGAATCTCCCTCTCTAAAAGGCTGACAGCACAGAAAAGCACGGTGGGAATGTCACTCTGAAGCAGGTGGTTTTCCTTTTAGTTCAGATTAATTTGGGGGGTCTTCCCCTTCTTATTCATCCCCCCTTAATTTCCTCTTTTTCTCCTCTTCCTCCTCCCTTTTCTGTTCTTGTTCTCCTCCTCATGTTCCTTTCCTTTTCTCATCCTTCTTTCAATAGAGGTAAGATCTGGCTATACTGTACAGGGTAGTCTCTGATTCCTGGACTCAAGTGGTCCTCTTATCTCAGCCTCCCAAGTAGCTGGGAGCATAGGTATGCACCACTATTCCCAGGTTTATTTATTTTAAAAGCAAGGCCGTAGGCAGACAGCCATGCTGGGCCTTCTCATTTCTCCCCCATTCTTTTGTCTATATGGCATAGGTATCATGGCCTTATCCCCGTCTCTCTCATTTTCTACTGTCCAGATCCCTGGCCTCCAGCTGTGCAGGCAGGCCACACTGCCTCTGCAGGGACTTGACTGTAGCACCCATTGTGCTATGTCTGGCTACTTGTGGTACCCTTCTTCCTGCCCCTCCAAGCTCTGAGGGAAGCTTACCTGGCATCCTTATCTTCTGCAGTCTGAGCCCTTTTCTTTGCTGCTCGTGTCCAGATCAGGGACTTTGGATCCCCTAGATCCCTGCCCTGAGGAGTGTGGTCCTGTGAGAACTGGATGGGGTTGGGAGACCCAGGGGCTCCAGGAGAGCAGTGAAGTGCACAGGTGCTGATGGACACACTGTTCCGGGGCCAGGAAGGAGCACTGTGCTCTACTCTCCTGGTCTGTGAAGGGAAAGTAGGTAAGTGTGTGACACCACTCCTTTCTCTTTCCCATGTGACAATGAAGATATTCATATTTTCATCAACCAGGTAGTTAAGACTTTGGTGACCCTGGAGGAAGAGAGATAGGGAGGGGAGAAGGAGAAAGCCAAGGAAAAGCTGGAGGGCACCCTGGTAGCCCCACGTGTGTCTGCCTCCCTCGTGATGCACCAGCCACAGTGGGGGCAGCCATGGAGTGATCGAGGTGATTAATGGTAAAGCTCTTTTTTTTTTTTTTCAGTTAATTTTCATCATTTCCACAATGGTTTGTCAGTTCATAATCCCAGAACCCTCTGGGAATTGTGTCTGTATTTTTGTTGTGCTGTGACACTGAAGAGCCTGAGCTACTGAGGCCAAGGGTGCACTTGCTGCAGCCAGCAATTAACGACGTGCACTCGCAGGGCTCCAGAGGCAGACTGGGCCTGGCCAGGCTGGGTAGGAAAATGCCTCCAGCAAGCGTTCTTTCAGTTTCCATGTGACTGCTGTGCTGCTGTGGTTAGGCTTGCTAGCTCTTTGCTGACTCACGATGCTGCAGCAGAGTCACTCGGTATCCAGTGTGGGGGCTGGTCCTGGGTGGGGCTTTCTTACTCAGGCCCTCCATGTACCCTCTGAAGGGACAGAGCAGGCCCCCAGGCTGAAGCCTATCCTAGACTAGTGGCGATTTTTCTTGTTTCTTAGTTACTTCCTCACTGTGGAAACACAGGACTGAATACCCATATCTTTAAAGAGGAAAGATTTATTTCGTTCACAGTTTGTGGTGGTTTCAGTCTATAGTTCACTGGCTCCTCAAGGCAAGGTAGGATGGCAGAGGGCCATAGCAGAGGAGAAGTAACTTGTGACAGGAAGCAGGAAGGAGAGAAAGAAACCGAGAGAGGAGGGGAAATGTACCCTGCAATGCCACAGGACCAGTGACCCGCCTCTTCCCATTAGGCTTCACTTTCCAACATCACATTTGTCCATTTGGCTTTAAACTCAGTGGGCTAATCCCCTGATGACCTTCACCCTCCCATAATCCCATCTCCTCCCTTCATCCCACCTATGATGAGTACATGAGGCTTTTACATGGATATGAACCATAACATTCCACCCACGATCCCCAAAGACTTATCCAAAATGTGATTATTAGTCCATCTCTAAGAGTTGTCAAAATCTCAACAGTTTTGGCACTACTGATAAGTTCAAGTTCGAAGTCTCCTCTGAGTCATAAGGTATAGTCTTAGCTTAGTGCTCCTGTACAAATGCAAAGAAAGTTAAATACTTTCAGCATATAATGGCACAGGGTAGACATTTTCATTCTAACAGAAATGCAGGATAGAAAGGAATGGGACCAAAATAAGATTGCAATTCAGCTGGGCAATTTTTTTTTTTTTTTTTATTTAGTACAGGATCCACAGGTTCTCACTATGTACAGGATCTACAAGGTCTCACCACATAGATTAGATTCATAGTGATTCTCTTGTTTTCAGCCTCTCAGGTCCTGAGATTATAGGCAGGCCACCATGCCCAGTCTCAGTTGCTGCCTCAGCGGGGCCCAGGGGCAGGGCTGGCACTACATGCCAGGGATCAAACCCTGGCTGCTGCGCTCTGCCTAAGCAGACACTTTAGTCTGCTGAGCTATCTGGCCAGCCCCAGAAAGGCAGATATTAAATCACACAGTACTAGTACCCAGGGAAATCTGTGGCAAGATGTAGATGGCAAAGAGCTTGGGCAGCTGTGTCCCTCCAGCATTGCCGGTGGTGGTTGTAGGCCTCAAGCTTTTCTCTTGGGCCAGCTTTGTTCATTGCTTTGCAGATTTCCTCAGTCTATGGTGTTGGCTTTTGTCTTTTACTGTCATTTTCATAGCTTCATATTCTGCCTCCTCAGGAGCACACTGTCTCCAAAGCTTATGAGATCTTATGAAATCTGAGTGTAAATCCATCTGACCCCACAACTCTTACTTCTGCATGTGCATAAAACTAGTCCTGTTACAGCAATTTTAGGTTAACTGAAGGAAAGAGATCAAGCAGCATTTGGACAAGTGGAGGGAACTAAGATTTATTATGCTTTCCTCGGCCCGGAGGAGTTCAGCGCTCCAAAGTCTGAGCCCTGAGCCTCAGTTATGAGAGCTTTGTATAGGGCTTGTGGCAGGAAAAAGCATGCAAGTTCAGTTACAGAAATGCAACAGCGGCAGTCAGTTACTCAAAGGCAACAGGTTTACAACTGTGTACATCTGGGTGGCCTTGGCCAGACAGGGAGTGAGAGAACAGGGTATGGTGAAGCTGCTTGTTGACCAGGACAGGGAAAGGTGGGGGTTGTCAGCAGGGAGCATCAGACTTTCAAAATTCCATTTTCCCCAATAGTACTACATGAGTGACACCAAGGTCTGCCACCAGCTGCAGCAGTAGCTGAACCCCTTTGCCTCTTGATGGTAGCTGCGGAGGCCTGTGAGTGCATGGATTGTTGAGCATTGTGAATTCCCACTCCCCAGGCTGCTACCATTCTGTACTGTAGAACAACTGAAACTTATTTCTTCTATCTAACTGTATTTTGGTACCTGATGTCCATTGTCTCTCCACAGACCCTCTTCTTTTCCCTCCCTAGTCTCTGGGGACCACAATTTTACTGTCTTTATCTATCACATTCAATCCTTTTAAGGCTGGGTTACCTACCAGCAAGAATGGCCTTTCAGGGGAGACTCCAAACACAGGAATGTGAAAGACATAAGAATTGAGTTCATTGAGGGGCCTGGCAGGATGGTTCAGTGGTCTAAAGCACCTGCAGGTGGCTGCAGGGACCACGGTTTGATCCCCAGCATAGAAAAAAAGAAAAAAAAAAAAAAAAAAAGAATTGAACTCATTGAGTAACCAGATTCCTCAGGAAGAGAAGCGGCACTCAGAGAAATGATACTTTCTCAGTTCCTAAAATTATCCTTTTCCTTGACCATTAAAGATTCCTTACCAAATAGGAAATGAGATAACATATTCTCAAATGTAAGCTTTTATATAGCTAATAGTTGTGGTAGTTTAGATATTTAATGTCCCCAAAGGCCTATAGCGTAAAGGCTTGGTCCCCAACCTGTAGCACTATTGTGAGGCATGCAACATTTGGGAAGTGGGACTGAGTAGAAGGAAGTTAGGTCACTGGAGGTGTGTCCTTGGGGGACTACTGGGACCCCAGGCCATGGTCTTTCTCTGTTCCGCAGCCACCACGAGGTGAGCAGCCTCTCTACCAGATGCTGCCCCCTGGTGCAGTGTGCCTAATGCAGCCGGGTCCAGTGACCAGGGCCTGAGACCTCCGCAGCTGTGTGCCAAGGCAAACCTTTTCTGCTTCTAAGTTAATCCCTCAGGCATTTTGTTAATGATGGAAAGCTGAAGAACACAGCGGGATTTGAAAGGTTTTTTTTGTTTGTTTGTTTTTCACTTCAATGATCTTTATAAAATGTTTTCGCTGCTTAATTAATACTTATGAATCCTGGGAATGTGGCAGGGGAATGAGCTCTGTTTTTAGTTATCAGGGGTCCCTCCGGCCTGGGCTGTACATAAACACCTCTGTAGAAATATTATTTTTATTAAAATATCAAGCCAACATTTCTGTAAGAGCTTAAAATAGTATTTTGGGACCATTTAACATGTAATAAGTCAGCACTGAAAGGATCAGAGCTAAGTGCTTGCTAGCATGGCAGTGGTCAGTGAGCTGCCACACCAGGCTCACTGCCGTGGAGGTTGGACGCCAGCCCTACTTTCTCTGCTGGGGTATCTCAAGCATGGGGGCAGCTTTTGTGAGCCCAGGACCTGGTTCCAGGCCTCTTTCCTTGAGGGATGGATCCTGAGGGTGGGGAGACTTATGGCTCTCACTCTGGGACAGCAGACCTGCTGATGGAGCATGTGATGGGGAGAAGCATCCAAATGACACAGCAACCGCCTCACTAACTACAGTCAGGACGGAATGAACACCAAAGCAAAGTGAGATTGACTGAATTCACCAACTGTGGAAATTCTTAAGAAACTAAATCATTGCTCACTTTGTAGTGATTTCACCCATTTCTTACTGTGAAAACAGGTCATTCAAAACAGACATTGGGGTGATTTCCCCAACTTCTAGCATGCTCTCTGTGGGAGAATTTTGGCTGGCACTCCTGGGGAAATGTTAAGATCCATCCAAAGCCTCTGGGAAATAGACTTCTTTCCTCTAATCTACTTAAGCATCTGAAAAAAGTTATACAGAAAAGTTTAAAGCACCTGTTATGCCAGTAGTGAGAAGTCATTTACAGGTTTTGATACTTATTTCCAATTTTTTAAGGCTCAAGGTTAAAACAAAATAGTTACAGAACAGATATATGAAAAAATACTCAACCAAAGACCATGTACTGTATGAATACTTTTAAGTGAAACATTAAGAATAATGAGATTTACAGAGATCAAAAGAAGGTTGGTGTTTGGCAGGGTTAAGGTTGCTGGCAACAGGAAACGACTGCCCCTGGATATGGGTTTCCATCTGGGGGTGATGAAATATTTTGGAACTAGAAACAGGGAGGGTTGTGCAGTGCTGCGCATGTCCTAAACGGCACTGAGATACACATTTACAAAAGTTAACTTTGGACATGAATTACAGTGCAATAACACTGTTATTTAAATGCAGTCATTTACATAGGAATTTAAAGTTAGGTGGTCATAGGAGCAATTTAAAACTTTGAAACCTGGTGCATCAGGTAAGCAGCATGATCAATTCATTAGACACATTTCAGGAAAGAAATAATGTTCCTGGAAAGAGATCTGGGGGAAATAGTCCAAAGCACGCTAAAGAAAGAAACTATGAGAGAAATGGAGACTAGAAAGTTGAAAAATTGTAATAAATTACAAAATGAAGAACATATAGAAGAAATTATTTTAAACAACTGCATTTTCTGTGATTTAACTTTTTTTTCCCCAAAATAACACTATGGTCAGTCTTTACATGTAAAGTTCTTGAATTTACATTAATATGTATTTTCTTTTTAACTGTGCATGGTGGCATATGCCTGTATTCCAAGTACGCTGGAAGGCTGAGGCTGGAGGATGGCAAGTTCAAGCCTAGCCTGGAAACTTTGTAATTTTGTAAGAATATGATCTCAAAATTTAAAGAAAAGGAAAAAGGAAGGAAGAGAGAGAGGGAGGGAGACAGGCAGAAAGGAAAGGAAGAAGTGGGGGGACAGGAAAGGAAGGGAGGGGAGGGGAGGGGAGGAGAGGAGAGGAGAGGAAAGAAGTGAAGCAGATGTAGTTCAATGCAGAGGCCCTTGATTCCCTGGTAACACACACACACACACACACACACACACACACACCACAGGGTTTTATTCAAAAGCTTCTCAGCACCATCTGGTTGTCAGAATGGATATCATCTTTTTTTTTTTTTTTTGCCTCTTTGAGACAGGGTCTCGTTATGCAGTTCAGGCTGGCCTTGAGCTCACTTTTGTAGCCCAGGCTGGTCTTGAACTCACACTGATCCTCCTGCCTCAGCCTCCCAAGTGCTGGGATTACAGGCGTGCACCACCATGCCCGGCTTGGATATCATCTTTTCCAGAGCAATTAGCACAACTCAGAGGCAGAAATTAAATCATTTGAATGGAGCTCCCTCTAGTGATGATTGCAGTTTTTCAACTTTATTTTCTTTCTTTCTTTCTTTCTTTCTTTCTTTCTTTCTTTCTTTCTTTCTTTCTTTCTTTCTGTTATGGCTGGCTCAGCTTGCTTTCATGGTAGTCTGGGGCTGGGGCTCGCGCAGCATGTGGTGCCAGGGATCAAAGCACTGTCCCAGTGGTTATTTACGCATGCCTAAGTAGACACTTTAGACCGCTGAATTATCTCACCAGCCAACGATTTTTTTTTTTTTTTTTGCAGGCTTATAAATGTTTTCTTTAATGAGAACATACTACTCAATTTTTGTAAGACTTGAAACTTACAGATTTTAGGTTTACACATCCAGTGTTTGTACAAAGTAAATGAAGTAAAATGTAACAGAAATCAAGTCAGATCAGTACAAACTATATATTTCTCTTTCAGTCATATTCCTTTGTTTATATCACTGAGATGCTATTTTGTTCAAGTTCTCTGCTGAACAGATAAATTTTACAAAACTGTGTGGCTTGAAATGATACCACTTAAGATAACCTGTCCAATTCTGTCATTTTAGATACAGAAACCTAGACCATAAAGCTTAATCAAAAAGCTGGGAGTCAAACCCAGTCTATTCACAGCCCTCTATTTCTGATGTTTTTGCCAGTTTGAAAAACTCATGTGCACATGTTTTTACATGAACCATAAATAGCTCCTAAATGAATGTAAGTAAACAATGATATATTTCATAGGAGGTAAATAAAACCAATAATTTTCAACTTAAAGTGTTCTTATAAAATTTTAGCCCTTTTGATTGGTGCTGATAGTACAACTACAGTGTTTGGTCTTGCTTTTAAGTGTATCTGCAGTTACAAATTTTGAGATGTTTATTTGCCCACTAAAGAAAAAGTTGTAGGCAATATAATTACATAGCCAATCATGTATTATGTATTACTCTCAAAATTAGTTTTATTTTCCTTGTATCTTAGTATAAGTAGAATTAATTTGTGAAATGAATGAGATGCTACTGCTACCTAGGTTGGTGGTAGCTTCACAGTTGGTCACTTCCATATATGTAAGAAACCACTTCTGGAAGTGATAGGAAGGTATCTGTGTAGCAAGAAACAATATGAAAATTGTAAGGGAACTAGAAGGTAAAGAATAAACTTGGAGAGTTAGAAGACTTTCATTCAAATTTTAACTTCATTCCTGGCCAGTTATTTACTTTGGAGCAATTCAATAAACTGGGTTTTAGTTTTTTTTTTTTTATCTACAAAGAACTAACAATGGCACTGTTTACCTCACTAGTTATTGAGCACAATGTAACAGCAAAATACATGAGAAGGTTTTGTAAATGGAAAATCACAATACAATTATTCCTATTTTAAAAATTATTAAAATGTGACCCACTGAGTGGCACTTGGCATGCTCACAAGTACAAACTTAAATCAGGGGGAAACCATGCAAGCACTTTCATCTTTCAATGGCAATGCTAAAAATTATACAAAGATATACAAAGAAAGGTTTTTAAAAAAGCATTGAGAGACACACATTTGGTTGACATGAGCTCTTTAATATGAATGTGAATGATTTGTGGGATGTAAAGAGGTATTCACTCTTTAAGTGGAGAAAGCTGCTAGTCATTTAAGCAAACAAGCTTTGTGGGTAATCCTAAAGCAAATGAATTAAAATTCTCTTTTGGCTTTTTGTAAAACCAGGCTTATGACAAATAACTGTTATTAATTTTCCTGTAAGCTATCATATCCTAAAGGTATAAAAGAATGTCTACAACTAAATCACACCCAACATGAGCTTTCATAAATGCAAAGCATACAATTCAGAGTTCTTACAACTCTTTAGGTGCATGAAAGTTTTTGACAACCCTTCATGCTCAATTTATATTCCATAAACAACAATGGAAATACAGTGAATACTTGAAATACATCTTTTTGTTTTTATAAAACCTTTTTACTTTTTTATTTTAATTTTATTTAATTTTATTTTTTTTCTTGTTTCAGAACTTTTGTTTGTTTATTTATTTATTTATTTTTATGGCCAGCTCAGCATGGTGTCGGGGATGGAACCACCGTCCCTGAAGCCGCCTAAGCTTTCCTAAACAGGTGCTTTAGACCACTGAGCCATCCTGCTGGGCCCCTACAAAACCTTTTTATGTAGTTGATTTATTTCTATAATACTCAGCTCTGGTGACTTTGTCATTGTTTGCAAAACTGTTTAATCCTTTTCTTCAAATATGTCTTTGATATTCATACACCAAAAAGAAGGTAACAACTCCCCTTAAAAAAAAAAAAAAAAAAGAAAAAACAAAAAAAGAAAAAGATGCAAAGGAAGAGATAAGTGAAATATAATTCATTAAGTATAAAAATACGTTGTTTCAAGTTTAGGATAATTTAATAGCTCTTTGTTATTTCATATGTATCTGGAAATGGGACAGATACATGTCCAGATCCTGTTACAAGAGGTAGAATTCCAGCATTTGGTACAACGTTCCATGATAGGGTCAAAGTGACATTCCTGTTTCCCTTGAGACCATCATCAAAGAAGAAGTATTTTGTTTTCATGTCTTTCAACAGCAGCCTTGGATTATCACCTCTCAGAACAATCTTGTCCCAAAGGACAACTTGGTTCAGGGCATTATTTTTTGTTGAATATTCTGCTGATAAATAAAGAAACAAGAATCAAATATATTCTCCAGATTCACGCTTACATCAAATGTAATGAATCCCAGATCACTTCTTTCTCCAGGTCCAGTAAAGTCTTCTACATTTTTTAGCATGATCCTCGAGATGTGTAGCCGCACCGGGACGCTCCTGTCTTTGAAGGCTGTGGTGATGACACGGCCGAAGGTGAGCGCCACCATCACGCTCAGCGAAAAGGCGAACAAAGAGTTCGCGCGCGCGCGACAGCACCATATTCATTCGGGAGCCCTGTCTCCACACAGCCAGCGGGGCTCACGTTCCAGAGGTGGACCGGCTCCCTATGACCCGCGCCAACTCCCCACGATTATTAGGTTTTGATTGCTCTCTCTCCCAACTTTTTCTACTTACAGGTGACTCAGGTTAGAGTGGTGTTCCCTTATAGGTCACAACAGAGGAGGGAATCATGTCAGACTTGATTGACTTCCAGTTCTTGGACTGTTAGCAGTGCATGACATTACCTTGAAATTTTTGAATGTAGGGGCTACCGTCTAGTTAGGACCACAATCCATCTGGTAACATGAGGTTTTGAAGAGCTCCAATCCTAGGTATCCCTCCCATACTTCATTCTAGGTGTGTGGAGCACCAGGTCCATGTCCTCCTCTCTGTACACCTTAGCTGTTCATGTTTCTGTCTTATTAAAACATACACTGAAAACCTTTGGGACAAAATTTAGACAGCTATAATATTGATTCAAGTCAAAGATAGTCTGAGCTTTTGGAGATGAGAGCAGATAACATGAGCACATTTTTCTTTCCCCCTCCCTATCAATATTTTGCGACAGGATAAGGCACATTTCCCTGAAGAGTTTCCTGAGGATCAGTCTGGAAGCTAAAGACCTTGACTGTGTCACATGGGAATGCAGTCACTTGTGTAACTGTGGCTTCAGTTCCTGCATCTACTCTTTGAAGCTACCTCAGTTTCGATAGGAAGAGGAAAGAGTTGGAGGCAATATCACCTGGCCAAGGCCCTTATATGGTTCTATGCTAGTGGAATGACGAATTCTTGTCTCACACAGGTAGCACTTCTTTGGAGACCTGCGTCCTGTCCACTGAGTCATACTCAGAGAACACTCATCAGTAATGTACAAGAAACCTTGGACACGGTCTTCACTCCACAAATCTCCACTCTTTTCCAGGAACGCACCATCCTGATCATCCTTCTCTGAGGCAGCCGTGGAGTTCACGGTGTGGATCATACAGGACTCACCGAAAACCAGTCTCTTAGTCGTATTCATGTTCTCCAAGGAAATGCCAAATGCTAATTCATAGTTTTAAACTTTTATGTCATTGAACCCCAGCTTGCAACTGGTAGTTTTCAATATCACAGCAAAATCACAGTCTTTGCTTTTTTTTTCTTTTTAGCAGTATTGGTGATTGAACTCAGGACCTTGCACTGGCCAGGCAAGTAAGTCTTTGCATGTTTAATGGAGGCAGACATCATCTTTTTCAAGAAGCGAGTGGGCTGGTTGTATATAGAGTTTTTCTCCTTCCATACTGCTTAAGTGATCTTTCATGTACTGTACAGTTTGCTTTAATTGTGTTAGGGTCATTTACAAAGCAGTCTTATCAGGAGTGGCTTGATGTGCTCCTTGTTAAACTCTAACTGACTTGTAAAATTCAGTTGGGGCCGATCTTATTGTACTTTTTATCTTTGTTGCAATATCCCCAGGTGAATGTCATGTCTTTGGAAGATTACAGATGTGTACTACTAGAAGTCTCCTCCACCATGACATCCTAGGTGGCTGAGATTTCTCTTGTGTTGCTTTACTGTGTACTATCATGTTCTGTAGTAATGCACAGAACGGAGCTCTCATTTTGTGATTTAGTATATCATGCATCCTTTTGATTGCTTCTATTGTATTGCATGGGAATCAGGGAAGCATTTCTTAGGGACAGTAGCATATTTTTCAACAACACTGACAAATATATCCCATTGCTCACCATCCTTTTTAGGGTTCATAAACATATCCTGCATCCACTTCCTATCATTGGCCTCCTTTTTCTGGGCTGCATTTACAAAAGCATTCAAAAAGAAATAACAACATTCAACCTTCTTACCCCCCAAAATGTAAGACTGACTAAACTCAAATTATTCAATATTTAATTTTTTTCATGAACATAAAGCATCTTAATGTTCAACATGCCTGTGGTTCCAGCCAGCCCTGAGGGAGGCTGAGATGGGAAACTTGCACGTTTGAGTTCTGCCTGAGAAGCCAAGGGACCAAGTGAGACCTTACCTAAATGAAGATGTCAATAAAAGGCTGGAGTTTTAGCTCATCTTACTGCCCTGGGTTTAATCACTAGTAATGAAAAAAAAGTCAGATATCTCTGTTACGTAAATCACGTTCATCTGTAGCTCACAAGGGAGCCTACCCTGCTACTCTTTCTCCCTTTAATTTCTCCTGCTGAGAGTGAGTTTTTCAGAAACAATCCTTCAGCTCACCCTCATAGTGCAGATCATTGCCCAATCTGTTTCCTGTTCTCTGGGACCAGAGCAGAACTACCTGTGTGTAATTCTTGCCTTAATGGGTGACATGAAAACAGCCTCCTCCCAGTCCTAGCCATCCTTGCAGGCTGAAGAGCAGAACTTTCTATCTTTTTTTTTTTTTTTTTTTTTTATGGCCAGCTCAGCCTGCCCTGGGGGGTGGGGCTGGCACAGCATGTGGTGCCAGGGATCGAACCGCGGTCCCTGTGGTTACCTAAGCTTTCCTAATCAGGTGCTTTAGAGCACTGAGCCATCTTGCTGGCCCAGAACTTTGTATCTTAAGGAATTTTATTTTGCTTTATCATTAATGATAATGCACTTATCAGTGGAATTGATAGTTTTATTACCATTGATATATTTTCTTCCAGAAAATGGGCATGCTTTTGACAAAGTCTTGCTAGAATGGAGGATGTTTCATTCTTAAACACAGTCCTGCAAAATTTTACCTTACAACCTGTCATTTATGAAAGGAATTAAGCACTGATACAATATCATATAGAATTGCCAACATTTCCCAGCCTTTCATACTCTGCTTTATAATAGGATAAAATTAAAAACAAACAGAAAGAAAGAAAGAACAGAAGAAATAAAGAAATTCCTTCTGTCCCCTCTAAACAGAAAACTGGCTCAGGTGCTTAAGCGCCTGCTCCAGCAGACTGCATCAGGCACAGGTGGCTGGGGTTCAACCCCAGCTCCATGTACCTTACCAAATCCGCACTTAAGGCAGTTTGAGCCAGCCAAAAGAACCAAAAAACAAAAAACACCTGAGATTTTTAAGGGCCAGCCAAATAGCTCAGTGAATTAAAGCATCTGCAAGCAGGTGCAGGGGCCAGTGATTCAATCCCCAGGCCTGCCATGCTGGCCCTGCCCCAGGGTGTGCTGAGATGGCAATTGAGACTAGGCATGGTGGTATGCCCCTGTAATCCAACTCTTGGGAGGCTGTAAACAGGTAGATTACTATGAGTCTGATCTAGTAGTGAGACCCTGAACACTCTGTAGACCTTCCCTTAAAAAAAAAAAATTATCGCTTGTCTTCAAATGCTTAGGTTGACTTTATAAAGCTTTCAGATCTTAAGTTTGAGAAATGCTCACCAGGACTTACATACATGACAACATCCAGAATAATAAGATAAACCAATATACAAGCCTTCCTTAACATTCTCAAACATAATAAGTGGCCGTTTTTGGAAAAAACATTTATCCTTATGTATATTCAATTTGATCTCTTTTTTTCCATTTTATACTGGCTTTTTCTAAATAAAAGTTTCAATAATATTTTTTTGCATTGTTTCCGTAGTCTTAATCCCAAAGTTGCTGTTTCACCTCATATGTATATTTATCATTCACATCAGGATATGCTTATTAAGCTAGTTATATACTAGCAGCCATATGAATGAAAAATGTTGCCTCAGAATTAAGATTTACTGGATGTTATTTTACTAATCCTCAGTTAATTTTAGGACAGCCACTGCCCTAAAATAATAATGTTTCTGATAAAATTTTCAGTTTCTAAACAGAATCAGAAAGAAAAATGAAATCATAGGAAATCTACAGTTTAATATACATGGCGTTTTTCATAGTTTATCACTGGTAGGATTTGCAAATCAAGAGTAAATTGATAGGTTAACATTTTTAAATGTGTACCTTACTAAGTACAAAGTATGTAACAGATAAGCTTGTGGAGAAGCTAAGCAAGATACATTGTTTGGAAGACACAGTATCTATTACATTTTCTGTATTTCCTTATTTTTCAGAATGTTTATTAAGGTTGTTTAATATTTAACTTTTTATATATCATTTTGGAAATCAATCATTATTAGGCTAATGCTTCTATCTGCTGACAAACAGCAGCCCCTCTCCTTATTCTGTACCTCTATGCACTGGATTTAAAGTTGTCTCTCTTGTCAGGGAATGTTGTCAATGGCCTTAGTTGCTCCTCTTGTTGCTGAGACAAAATACAAGAAAACCAAGATAAATGAGGAAAGGTTAGCTCATGGTTTGTGGAGGTTGTAGCTCCTAATGGGGAGCAGGGTGGAGTGGCAAATGGGCAACTTCAGGGCAGGGGAAGGTACCAAAGGCAGTAAGAGAGGAGGAGGAGCACACCTCTGTTCTTCCTTATGCTGTATGTAGGCTACCCGCGCCAGGTTGGATGTAGCACTCACACTCCCAATCCCAGCACTAGACAATGAGCCAAATGAGCAAACTCTAGTTTCAGCTGCTTCCAAAAGGCCCACATTTCCCATGACTGATGAGGTCAGGGGGGAAAGCCAGATACAAACCATAATACAACTCACACAGTTATCAGTGCTCCTTGCAATATAATGTCACTTTCCGCCTCCCTCAGTGTGGCTCAGTCCCTTGCCCTTCCTTCTTCTCTGTTTGCTCTGTATACCCTCTCCATCCTAACTCAGCTACAGCCTAGGAAGTTCTAAGACCTAGAAGAATGGCTACCAGGTTGCTTTGGGGCAGATATTAGGTATGGTTTTTTCATTTCTTGGAGTTACCATGTTTTCCCCATATTCCACTCCATGTTTACTGACTGGGACACAAAAGCCCACTTCCCTCCCACTGTCACAAAAGATGATCTTGCTTCCTACTTCAAAAAAGCCATCTTACACTTTCCCTGTGGGATCATTTCAGTGTTAGCAGTGTGTTTGACACAAATATGAGGGAAAAAAACCAGTGAAAATATGTCAATTCCCACACACATTCATGCAAATATGCACACATCCTTGTTTTGTAACGTGAGCCCTCCCAGGCAAAGGAACTCTTCTGTCCAAGGTCAGTCTTTTCCATTGCTGGGCCAAACAGTCAGCAATTGGTCACCTAAAGAAGCAGGATCCTGGAACACAGTAAAACCTCCAAGCCAGTTACAGCTAGAAGATACCTCTGAAAAATAGTCATTTCTGAAAGAGGTCTCAATGCTAGTAGCAGAGCTACATAGCATAAGCAATTCACAAACTTCAATACAGTAAGTAAATGCAAACTTAGAAATTAGAGGAGGCAAGATACAAGCCGATACCTCTGACTAGTCCAAAACAAAACCAGAGAACCCTGAGATGGAAAAATCACAAGCCACTTACTCAGCTGAACTTTCTGAAATGGTAGCAGCAGAAGTAACAACACAAGATGCCTAAGATTCTTTACCAAACCAAAACAGAAATAATTACACACATAATTAAAGAGATGATGACCACAGTGAATGAAATGGTTGGTGAGTTGAGAGTAGATACAGACATGGAAACCATGAATACCCAACATAGGAAAGAACCAGATTCTATTAAATAGATTCAAACAGGTATACAGGAGATTCAAAATTCTATTGAAAGTACACAGAGCAGGGCCTGGCAGGATGGCTCAGTGGTCTAAAGCGCCTGCTTAGGAAAGCTTGGGCAGCTTCAGGGACTGCAGTTTGATCCTCCGGCACCACACGCTGCATCAGCCCTGCCCTCAGGGCAGGCTGAGCTGGCCATAAAAATAAATAAAAGTTCTGAGACAAGAAAAAAAAAAAAAAAGAAAGAAAGAAAGTACACAGAGCAGATTCAAACAATGTGAAAATAGGATAGCAATGTAGAATACAGGCTGGTGATCATCAAATGAAAGACTTTTTTAAAACTTGAGAAAGATATTTATTTCACTTCAACTGCTCACCTTGCCAGATTAAAATATTACTGGCAAATGATTTATGTTTTAAAAATTACCCATTCCTCTAGTTCCATTGAAAACACTATAAATGTAAGCTGTCTGTATATAATGTTGGTGGAGTCACATAATCCTCTGGATCCCTGTTCCGCTGACCTTATGCTCTTAAGTTATTATTATTATTATTATTATTATTGTTGTTGTTGTTGTTGTTTCTGTTTTGGCCATAGAAGTGGAATGGGTTGGAGCTTAGAGTAGAGTGAGGTGGCTGTTCCGTGTGATTTGTTTTATTGCTCATCCTGTCAGTCCACTCCCATTATTCTTAATGCACAAAGATTGAGATTTATTCCCGGGCATTGGGGCGTTTAGTCGGCTTCACATGCCTAGACATTTCACACTGTTGTACATGGGGCATAGGAGCCAAAAGTGAGCAAATCACCAGTAAATACAGGAAGAGATGGGAAGGTTCAGTCCAGTCCACATAAGCAAGTATAACTGTGTCATCCACATGGAACTACTATGGAGATGTCCTGGGAATTAGATCCCAGAAAGGCACTCCTGGCTTTAAAACGGTAAAAGCGTTTGGCAAAATGCCAGCAGCTTTCAGCTAAAGAGGCGAGGTCCACTTTAAAGTAATCTTGCAAGTGGAAAATTTGATCCACTAAAATCCTTTGTTAGTTGGGAGCATCCATTGGCATAGGCAGTTATGGTTGAACTAGGGGACTGTCCACAGCCAGTGCTCAGTAAGACCAATAGTGAATGGTGTCTTTAGTTTTCTAGTTGTTACAGAAATAGTTTTTAAAGATGGAATTGTGAGCTAGAAAGACAAATTGAGCCCCTTTCAACTATTCAGCCGTGTGGACTTAATAAAACTGAACCAGCAGAGGATAAAGGCTCAGGGAAAAGTCTTAACCCATTACTGAGAAGAGGTGGTTTTCAATTTGCTTCTCTATACTTGAATTCTAGTCTCCCTAACACATTTTCTCTTTGTTGGGTAAACTGGCTTAGTAGACTACTTATGCCTGCCAGTCTCCTTTTCTTCCCAGCTTGTATAAATAGGATTTCATGGTTGCCTTCCATTTATAACAAATGCTACCAATTTTTCTTTCTGGGAAGTAGTACAAATCTTTTTTGAATATAATTTAAGTTCAGTTTAAAATATGTATATAAGTAGTGACAGAGTGTAAACATTTTGACAATTCTGGAAAGTCTCAAGCTTAGAATAAGAGCTAAAGAAGCATTTTCTCAGGAAGGCTAAGATTATCTTATTTTTTCCATGTGTGGTATCTAAAGTCTGAAGGCGGGCATCAGGGGCCACCTGGTACCCTTACTATTACTATTACACACAGAGAGACAAGTGATCCTGACCTACTTTAGTGACAATTCAGAAAAAAACATCCCAATGATGTCCAGATTTGAAGGTGTTTATGAATCACTGAGACATGCCAGAAATACTTTTTATTTTCTCCTCAACAAGTATAGTGAGGGGCCCGGTGGGATGGCTCAGTGGTCTAAAGCGCCTGCTTGGGGAAGCTTGGGCGGCTTCAGGGACTGCGGTTCAATCCCCGGCACCACATGCTGCGCCAGCCCTGCCCTCAGGGTGGGATGGGCCGGCCATGAAAATGAGTGAATGAACAAACAAGGGTTCTGAAATAAGAAAACAATAATAATAAATAAAATAAAAAATTCTTTAAAAAAAAAAAAAGGATAGTGAATGTCAAACTTTTGCTTCATTAATTGTAGCACCAGCAGCTGTTTTGCAGAATACTGCACATTAAATTACAGGCTGCCTGTAAGAAACCAGTAGGAAAGGGATTTTTTTGTTCGGTTTTCTGAAATAGGGTCTCTCTATATGGTCTAGGCTAGCTTTAAACTCACTATGTTGTTCAGCCTGGCCTCAAACTCACACTGATCCTCTGGCCTCAGCTTCCTGAATACTTGGATTATAGGCATGTGCTACCACGCACAGACCTGGAAAGGGAATTGTAAAAGCCAGCTAAATTAATCACTGCATCTATCTATCTATCTATCTATCTATCTATCTATCTATCTATCTATCTATCTAATCTATCTATCTATCTATCTATTGGATCAGAGTTTGAATTCACGACCTTGCACTTGCCAGGCAGGCATTTGTGCCACAGAACTATCTCCCCAGCCCCTAATAATTGTTTTTAAAGACTTGGAACCCAAGGGCTTTTTCAGAACCTCACCTGACCCGACCCGCGGGTCAGCACAGAGGTTCTCACCTGGGGAAGGAGCAGGGATTAAGACAAAGACGGGGCAAGAGACACGAGAAATGGAGACAAGACAGGATTCTGATCAAGTCTCGTTTATTGAAGAAGTGAACGGTGTTTAAGTAAAGGTAGCAGGGAAAACGGAATCTGCGTCAGCGGTTGCCTTGCAACCAGGGGAAGACTTGAGGCACATGATTTACAGGAAATGGGCAGGGTGTAGGAAAATAGAAACCTAACTAGAGGCTATCGCGAGATGAGGCTGTCGCAAGTTGATGATGTCATTACAAAATGGACACCAGCAGTTTGGGCTCCCACACTCATCAAGGCTCTTTCCGAAGGAGCATTTATTCAGCTGTTTGATTTTGGGATGTTAATTCATTTGTGATGCTGGCATTTTAGATGAATGGCACTAGTGAAATTTATAGATCCCCAAATTATAATTATTCAGAAATCTGATTTTTGGTGGCAAAGGTACAATTTATCCATGAGAACATAACAATTAGCTCACTTTTTTCAGTCAGAAAAATTCACAGTCCTAAATCAGTCCACATTGTACAGTCCGAAAGTACGTTTTCAGTGACTGCAATTGAAGTGTCCATCAAGGTTTTGCAGTTAGAGGTTTGCAAAGTTCTGCTTTCCAAAAATATCTGACGAGACGTGCATGGAGACTAAGGTAATGCACTACTTTGTGGACTAGTGCAATACTTTGTGGACTGTGTAGGTCATCACGAAGGTACTTCTGCCTGATGCCGTTTTTTACTGCAGACTCCAGTGTGTCCTTAAATCAGTTTAAGCAGGACTGCAGACAGTCTCTACTACTAAAAATAACCATGTAAAATAGGCCCATGGAGATTAATGAGGTTCCAATGTGCAACGACACAATGACGGCCCCGCGTTCCTGGAGAATCTCTTTCAGCTGCTGTGACTTGATTTGCTCATTCTCTGTGCTGCCGAAACTGCTGCCTGGTGATTCTGTGAGGGTCCTGGTGGCCGCAGAAGTTCTTGTGAGTTGTATGGAGCAGCCAGGGGTGTCTGATCCTGGCTGGAACTGGGCGTGGTTTGAGACAGGTTCTTGCTGTGGAGTGTAGATTGCCCTTGAACTCACTGTGTACCTCAGACAGACCTTCAACTTGCAGCTGTGGAGGACTGCCTGAGCAGCTCTCCTGGAAAGAAGAGCGACTGTCTCCATTTTGACTGAGCCTGACCCTATTCCCTTGTATTGAAATGTACAGAGCTGGCTAGGACTTCTCATTATCCTCTCAGTTGGCCTTAAGCAGTGTGTATTGGTCTAGCCGAGGTACTGGTGGTAATTTTTGAAGATGGCACACGTGTTTCCCTGATAACAGGATGAAGAGCCAAT
Organism: Myocastor coypus; assembly: GCA_004027025.1. Classification (NCBI taxonomy): domain Eukaryota; kingdom Metazoa; phylum Chordata; class Mammalia; order Rodentia; family Myocastoridae; genus Myocastor; species Myocastor coypus. Next base: position 16,142 of record PVJA010003793.1, on the reverse strand, counting down.
GCTCCACAGTGTCAGCTGGGATTGAGCCTTGAGATAGAGGCCATGACTTCCTGGGGCTTGAAAGATTACACATCAGAGTTGAAACACCAGACTCCCCAAATATTAGATATTATCACAATAGCATAATGCAAATTACTTCTTTTGCATATCTCTGAATATGGAGGAGGCGAGTGCAGGCCTCCTACCTAGCCCAGCTCATAGTGCTCACCTTCTTCCCACAATCCCCTTCAATGCCTGCCACCTTTCCACAACTTCCTTCAATGTTCACCTTCTTCCCACAATTCCCTTCAATGCCTACCACCTTCCCACAATTCACCTTCACAAGGCACTTCTCCTTTTCCAGTGAATAAAATCCGAGTGCAGCCCTGGGTCACCCTCTTGGTTCTGGAAAGCCATCTTCATGGCTGGACTTAGGGCCCCTTGGCTCCCCAGTAATTTTATATATATATATATATATATGTCTTAGTGTCTTTGTTATTGCCATGGGTTGCTGGGAGTAGTAGATTGGAATTAGCTTGGTGGAATTGCAATAATGTGGTTTTAGAATTGTAAGTTTAGACTTCTTAGGCCGAGACGAGAACCAGGAAGGGACTCCGACAGCAGCAACCCTCCTGCCTCAGTTGTCCAAATGCTAGCCTTCCAAGGCATACTACCTTATTGTTTTTGCCCCATTTTGAAACAGTTCTGCAAATACTTCTTTTTTTTTTTTTTTGAGTATCAGGGATTGAACCCAGGACCTTGTGCTTGCCAGGCAGGCACTTACTCCACTTAGCTATTTTCCTGGCCAAGTTCTGCAAATCCCATTCTGTGTGTGTCTTTATGTGTGCTGTGCTGGATGCCTGGATGTCCTGAATCAATTAAAACCCTTCACCTTTCACGGTCATTTTGACTTTGTGAGGCAGAAGTCATACAAGCCCTGAATTTACTACTATGCCTGGCTTAAGGTATCACTTTGAGATAATAGCTTGCTATATTACCCAGATTGGGCTCAAATTTGCAAGCCTCCTAGAAAGCTAGGTTTACAGGCATAATAGGTTTATAGGCATGCGCCTGGTGAATGTGTTCCAAGGGAGGAGGGATATTTTGAAGGGGATTAATGGCAATGTGTCTTTTAAAGTAATTATTTTTAAAACTTTGAACATTCACTGCACATTTGGTCACACCCTGTATATACTACTCCATTTCCTATTTTTGTGAAAAAAATCTTAAATATTCTTTGAAAGAAATTCTATTGGATATGCTCAAGATAGTATATTTGCTGAGCATGTGCCACCAAGCCCGTCTCCCAGAACTATGTGCTAAAAAATCTTCTTTGCTTGTAATTTTTTAAATGCAGCATATCCTCATTCACCTCATTCACTTATAGTCAATTCACATTCATTTTTAGTCAACTCTTATAATCCAGAACTCCAGGGAGGCTGAGGCAGGAAGACCAAAGATTTGAGCCTTATCTGATAGTTTAGAACTTAACAAGACCTTTGCTCGAAAACAAACAGCTGGGGATGTACTTCAATATGAAAGCCCTGGGTTCAACTTGGGCTTTGCAAGAAACAAAACAAAACATTTAAAAATGGCCAAAGATGTAGCTTAGCTCTAGGCACTCAGTAGTATGAACGGGTCCCTGGACTCAGTCCTGGCACTGAAAAACAAAGTGTTGAAGGCTGGAAAGGCCAGGATTTAGCAACCACACCTGTCTGACATCTGGTGTGAACGATACCATGGCCTGTGCAGCAGTCGAAGTTCCTGAAGGGATGGACAGTGAGAGGATGGAGAAATAAAGACAAGAAACAGGAAGCTGAGGTCAGGTGGAGCCCTCTGTCCAGATAGGAGGAAAGGAACTGCTCAAGCACTGGAGTATGTTTATTTATACATTTGCCAGGTTGGTGCTTCATGGTACCCCTTTGCCTAACAAGCCATTGCTTGGATTGTCTCAGGGCTTGGTCTTCTCTGGACTGAAGCAGCTTGTTCTTGTGGTTTGCCTCGGGAGCCCTTTGTTCTCATTTGGCCTTGCCTCACCCCAGAAATGTGTGTTCAATTTCCAGCTGCAGCAGCTCCCTGCAGACCTCATGCTGACTCAGCAGAAGAGCAAATGGACTGATACAGAAAGGACAAGCATGAGAGGTGCCTTTGTTTTATAACAGCCTGTTTCACCAAACAAAGCCAGTCCCAGGAGAAAGAAAACAGGAGATAGGGACTACTCTACTCACAAGGGCTTGGTGTCAGTGACTCAAACATTTCCCAACTCCATCACACTAGAGGCCAAGCCTGGAAGATGTTTTATTCGTTGCCGTTGTTGGGGAGGATAAGCCTCCTTCACATGATAGCATCAGTGTATCAGGGACAAACATACCAAAAACGAGTACCCTGACACTTTCATCATAAAGACCTTGGGTCTGGAACTGGCTAAAAGCACACATCCTCGCCATCCCTTGAGTAAGTTGTATGTTCCCCCAACTTCCCTCTTGTACTGTTTCATTGTGATGTCTCAACAGACACAGGCTCTCATGCACCTCACACTTGTCTTCCAGGGCATATTCCAGAAGAGGGAGTGGTGGCCAGTTTGCACACTTAAATGGAAGAGAGGGTGGGTGATGTCAGCTCTCAACACTGGTGGCCTGTCCTGAGTCTGAGGAAGGGGAATGAAAGGGTTCTACTCCAGCTCTTCAAAATCCCAGGGACTTCTGTGGGGAGCAAGAAGGGAGAGGCCCGTCATGGCCAAGCGGAGAGGGATATCCTTGGCCTGTAGCTTGGGAGAGGTTGGGAGGATACTTTTCTCTCTTTTTAAAATCTGGAACTGGTGATTGAACCCAAGGACCCTCACACTGAGCTATATCCTCAACCCTTTCTATATTTTATTTTGAGAAAGCTCTCACCAAGTGGTGCAGGCTTGCCTTGAAATTTTTGCCCCTTGGTCTCAGTTTTCCAAGTAACTAAGATCACAGACATCCACTCCAATGTGGGCAGGACCCCTGTTCTTGAGCCTTTTGGGGTAGCCTTTTGTTCCTTCTCTTGGAAACTTTGACAAAGTCCTGTCCCTCTTGGAAGTCCTCAGACTCCAGCCCTTGAAGCACTTAAGAGTTGTGCTCTTTTTTATCTGCTTTATTTGGCCAAGGCCATTTCCTTGTAAGCTTCCACAGAGGAGATATCTGGGAATGGGAAGAATTGGGAAAGTGTCTAGGGGAAAGAGGATTTTCTCAGTAAAGACAGGGCCAGCTGTGCTAGGCTGTGGTGGGGGAGGAGAGCAAACCAGCTGCCTAGTCCCATTTGCTGCTCTAAAATCTCTCTAGAGGCAGCCAGGGCACTCCAGAAGCAGGCTCTAGAAGAAATCCATTTAAATGGTTAGACTATGTTAGTGGTGGCCAGAAGTTTTTCCCAGCCTCCCTCTTTTCTGTCAATCAATTCCACGTATGACCTTCAGGTCCTCCTTTTACCCCCTCAATAACTTTCTCCTTTCACATCCCAGTGCCTTGAATCCTCATTTCCATTCTATACCCCTTCTGACCCATCCTGGATATCTCTACCTCTACGTGCATGCTCCATGCATAACTCAAACTCCACATATCCTATGCAAGACATGTGTTCCATTCACAGTGAAAGATTCAGAAATTCAAGCAGAAAGCCTCTTTGCCTGTCTGTCTGTCTGTCTGTCTGTCTCCCTCTTTCTCTTTCTTCTCTTCTCTCCTCCTGTTCCTATCTCTTCCCCTCCCCTCACCCCCTTCTCTCTCTCTTCCCTCACACCCATTTCCTAGTGGTTCTACCTCTGTTTTGTTTCTTTCCCCAGTGCCGCTGAACAGCAGTGGTATTTCTGACTACATAGCCGACTTCCTGGACTCCTCACATCCTCTCCTGCCTTCCTTCTCCGCAGATATCATGACCTGTTAAAATTGCAAATCTGTTCCTGTCTTTCCCTTACATCAACCCCTTTCAAATGAGTTCCTGTTCATAGGCCAACATTCAGATCCCTTAACATGGTCTGTTAGGCCTTTGGCTTTGCCCGTTCTGTTTCCACCTTGTACTTATTGGTACTTAATACTTCCAACAAGCTCACCTGTGTTCAGTTCTTTAACTATGTCCCTTGCCTCTGAGGCTTTGCAAGTACTGTTCTGTTTTCCAGGAGTGTCACTTTGTCACCTTATGGAACAAACTGTTGCTCATCTTTCCTGTCTCAGTTCACCCTGAGAATCCTTGCTAATCCCAAGGGTCTGGGAAACATATAGCCTTGCTATGAGCTCCCAAGATACCCAAGGCTGCCCCTCAAGATGCTTGCCTGAAATCACTTGTTACAAGCCTGCCTTCCTCCCATGTGCTCCTGAGCAGACACCTTTGATACTCTTAATTGAATGACAAACTAGATAGGGATCTCAGTCATACACCATTCTGTCCTCTTAGGTCTGCCTCTTCAGTCTGGCAGACAGAAGGAGCTTGCAGGGGCCCTTGCCTGCTCAGGGAAGGGTGGCCCATCCCAACGTACTTGCATGGGCTGCTCACAGAGAAGGGTTTCCTACAGCCCCAGAGAGGATGCCGAGACCTGCCCCCTACTCTGCAGCAGTACTTGGGTCCCCACCATCTGGTGATCTGCTGCCCTCAAGTGTCTATGTTTGTGGGAGCCTGCCTTTCTGTGGGATGACCCCTGGCAGCAGCAATCATGATTTTTTAAATCATACTTTGCAACTGAAGTCAAATAATTTGCCATCACAAAATTCCTATTTAAAAACTTGCTGTTCTTTTGCAAATGATCTTAAAAGCTGAATGTTCTCTTGCAAATAGAGAATTGGGAGAGGAAGGAGAAGAAAAAGGATTAAGATTCTAATGTGAGGGCCAGCAAGATAGCACATTGCACTAAGTGCCTGTTTAGACAAGCTCAGGGATGGGGATTGGATCCCTAGCACCATATGTCCCACCAGCCCTGCCCCTAGGTGTGCTGAGATGACAACTGAGTCCAAGCACGGTGATGCGCACCTGTAATCCCAGCGCTGGGGAGGCTGAAGACAGGAGAATGAATCACTACGAGTCTGGGCTACATAGTGAGACCCTGCACAAAATATAGAAAAAAATTCCTATGTGTATATATCAACTGTCCATGATGAATATATTCATACTGTATCAAAAACATACTAATAATATTTTTAGAAACTGTCACATGGAGATGTCATTTCTTTCATTAAATTTGTTGGAGGAAATTATCCACTATCTATTAGCATGTCATGGCTCTTTATTGTACTGTCAGAGTTCAGAACATGACATCCCAAATTATGGTGCTTTGGTGTGTTGGTAGTTTTTGAGCAGAAAAGGGCAAAGTTTCTCTGAAGCAAAGGGATCTCTGACCTTCTTTAGACCTCTTGTCACCACATGTTTTCTCTCTTCTAAGGTGACATGGAGAGGCAGAAAGCTGGCTCAGGGATGTGAAGCCTGGCCAAACATATGGTAGGAACACCAGTCCATCCCATCCTCCTCTCACCTTCAGCTGTGCTGGCCTCAGCACAAGTCTCCACCTGGGTAGAGCCAGGGAGTGACGGTCTCCTGCCCCTCCTAGAGTGAGTTTGTGGATGGTGCCTGCCCTGTCACCTGAAGGCCAAGAGACAGGTTGGGAAGGAAGAAATAGGAACTGTTTTTTCCAAGTACCTCCCAAGAAACTCTCAGTGACTGAAAGTTAGAGAATAATGCATTGAGTTTCATTCCCTGACTTGGATTCAACTCATTTTTTGAAATGAAAAATAAGTGAAGATAGATAGAAGGAAAATAACATTTTTCCTAAGTAATAAAGTTTGAACAAGAATTTTTAAAAACTTTATTTTAAAATTTTGGTTATAGTTACACTTATTTTTCTTAGCAAGTCTACTGCTTTTTCTCTCAGGATTAAAAAAAAACCCAACAACAATTAAGATTCTACATAATTAACAAAGGAATGTCAAAGAAAGGAAGGGTACAGCTGCCCCCAGTCTGGGTATAAGAGCTATTTCAATTAATACCTAGCCTCAGAACAAGATGAATTTATATATTTTCTAAATGAATAATGTACAACCACCATCTTCATCTAGGCTTATTATAATGTTCAAACACACAACTTTATTTATTTATTTATTTATTTATGTGTTCATTATATTTTATATATTTGGTACAAGTGATATAGGGAAACTCCAAAAGTTAGAGGCAAAAATGATCTCCTCACCTGACCTGAGACGAGTTGTGTTCTCTAAAACCGAGGAATGAATTTTAGGAAGAAATGGCGGCTATGTGCAGAACATATTTATTGGGAGGACAAAAGCTTCTGTCCAAGAGAGGGACAGAAGCAGGGTCGGAGTGGGTTGTCTCCCCAAAACTTCATTTTAAGCTTGGTAAAAAGCTTAACAGGATGGCTGACCTTAGTATGTAGTATACGCCGTACAGTAAATGTGTTAACAGTCAGAACACAGTAATAATGCCATTAATAGCGAAGTCCTCACTTTAGGTCTGGAACATTCTTGCACCAAGGTGATAAGGGGGAAATTCAGTCCAGTGAGTCTGCCTCAAGATCTTCATGTCTTGTTTGCTCCACTGTGTTCTCATTTCAGAGACTGGATTAATGCTTTGAGCCCAAAGTGAGATACATATTTTATTACTGTAGCTTCCATGTTGCTTGGTGCTCAGTCTCCATCTGGTCCTCCTGCTTGCCTTTCCGATCGGCGGCTTCCTACTCACACTGGCCTGCCAGGATGTTCCTCCTGGGAGCGGTCTGCACGTTCCTGCCACCCTTTCTCTTCTTTACACCTTCCTCATCATCTCCCTCTTTGGAATCAGAGACTTATGTGCGCTCCCTCTCCCCCTCCCCCCACCCTGTTTTAGCTACATTTTTCCTTTTTGATTCCACTTGTTTCTTGCCCTCCTTTTTTTTTTGTCTGGCTCCTTCCTTGGTTTATCTTCTTCCTTCAGGGCCTCTTCCTCCTTTTTTGGCTGCTTTTTAGGTTGTTTTTCCTCTTGCCCCTTTTTCTTACTTTTCTCATCCTCGGCAGCCATGTCGCTCTGGAGGACAAGGCTGTGTGCCTCTTGGTTTTGGAATCTTGACTTCTGTGGCTGTGGGTCGGCCTTTTTAGGACTCGCTGGTAGATTAACAGATGCGGTTGCTGTTGTCACTAGCCCTGCCTGCCCGGTTTCTCCGTTTTCTGTCTCCTCTCTCTTCTGGCAGCTTTGGGGTGGTAATGTCAGCCGCTTTAGTCACGTTCTCATCGCTTGCTTTTTCTTCATGATCACTGTCTTCCTTTGAAATACTAGTTTCTTCTTCTTTAACTTCAATATCAGATAGTGCTTTTGACTGTTTAGCTGATGCCGGTTGGCTTGAAAATTTCACTTTTGGGTTGTTGTCTATTTCCCATAAGGCTTCATTAAAACCTTTCGTTTATTTAGTTTACCATACTTTTCCTTAGATAAAGGAAATATATCCTTTGGTCCTAAAAAAGCTGTCTGATGAGTTCCAAAAAATAAGATGGGCAGCTTGTTTGTCAGTGGCTTCACTGCTCCATCAGGAACTTCATGTACTGGAGCTGGCCAACGAGGGTACCCTTTTATCTTGGCGAATGTGAGGTCTCCAGGTTTGAAATCGCGAGTCACGTTTTGGGGTGAGGCTTGGTGTCCCTAGCCCAGAGGAAGCGGCGTGGGCTGGAGCTCTGGCTGCTCTGCTGGCGGGCTGGGGTCGACGCCTCCCTCGGGGTCCCTACGCGCCTGCTGGGGCGGTAGCACTGGGGCTGCGGTGGCGGGCTTGCCGTCTTTGCCCGTGTCCTCTTGAGCCAGCTGCCACAAAGGCGTCTCAACCTCTCCGAACCACAACCGCTGCCGCCACCGCCAGAGCAAGACTGTTTTTGTATTTACACTTTGTGTGGAACACTGTACTGTGGAGTTCCCAAAGTCCCAAGAATTACCATCATAGAGCACCTATGTACGGTGAAAAACTGAATTGCAGCTATGGTCAGAAAAATGCCTTTTTTTTTTTTTTTTCTTTTTTTGAGACAGGGTCTCGCTATGAAGTTCAGGCTGGCCTTGAGCTCACTTTGGTAGCCCAGGCTGGTCTGGAACTTGCACCGATCCTCCTGCCTCAGCCTCCTGAGTGCTGGAATTACACGCATGCACCACAACGCCCGGCTCAGAAAAATGCCTTTAAATGTCTACTTTTACGGTTTGAACCCTAAACGAGCTATGTCTCCTGCAGTTATGTAATGCAACTTATTAAAATTCTTTATTAATAAAGCCTGAGAGAGTGCATTCCTTTTCTGCTGGGAATTTTTTTTTTGAATTTTTTTTTTTTTTTTTTTTTTTTAACAAAAAATCCATACTAAAGTGTCTTCATGCTTCTTTGGGTGCATTCTTCCAAAGTAACTGGTTTGGTTTGTGAAAGCATTTGAAATGTTTTCCAGGCAGGGTTCATTGCCCTGCCTTAGGTGGATGCAGAGGTCCCACATAGTCCTGTTTGGGTGGGACACGTCTCCTCCTAGCCTTAGCCTTCCAGCCAGGGAAGTCATGCTGCTATTTCCCTTCTGTGAGTACTGATGTCTCAGGAGCCTTAGATTCTGTTGTCCCAGACTCATGTCTCTATCTCCCTTTATGTCACCTGACAGCAGTGAGCCAACATGTCCCCAAGAGACCTGCTATATAGATGGCCTGGCAAGCCTCAGAAGATACACTGTTTTCAGCTTCAAACACAGCAGTGGAACAGTCCGGAGGATACACAGCAGGAAGGTTTCACCTTTTCTCACTAACTTTACCTCCAATTTATGCTGAAACTCTGATGTGTGGTTGTGGACCTGGCTGTGCTTCTTGGACAGCGTGCACTGCAGGAACCCCAGGGACATTTGGGCTGCCTCTGGTGGCAAATAAAATGCTTTTATTCTCACAGTTTATGCTGGTGAAACTGTATGTCCGTTGCTGGGAAGGTTTCCTCTTGTCCTGTCCAACTATAGGGGTACTCTAGGGGCCCTGGACATCAATAGGTGGGCTTCCTGTTAGGGTCCTCTCATTCTCCTTACACACAGTCAATGCCTCTAGTGGCTGCACAGTGTATAGACTTATCCCTTGGGTGTCACTTCCTCTGTCAGCCCTGCCAGAGGTGCAACTTCCAGGAATGTGGCAAGCTCAATTGGTAGAGCCACCTGAGGACATATGTGTGGGTGAGGTAGGCAGGGAAAATGTGGAAAGCAAGCCTGTGGAGACTTTTTCGATGTAAGCAGCTTTATGGCCCTAAGAAGCATGACAGGGAGGCCCCACTTGATCCTCACCTCAACCCTTGTAACATGTAACTCTAGGGCCCTCACAGTACCTGGATGAGGACAGAGAAGTTTCTGGAAGGTGCTTACATGGGGTTTCTGGCTTCTGAACATGGCTAGAGTTTTGCTCTCTGTGTCAGTAGACAAGGATCCCTGGGCAGAAAGGACCTGCTGGTCTCAGAGAAATCAGCCGTGTTTTCTGCATGCCTTCAGGGTGATGTTGTCATTTCCTGCATCACTCTCTGTGGAATTTATTTTTCTTTCTTCCCCGACTGAGTAGGATTAACCCTGGGAAAGTTTACTGAGGAGCTTTCCAAAGTCATGGTGAAATCTTTGTGGATCTTCCCAAACTATGGCCCACATTCCTGTCCCAGTCCTTCTGTAGGTGAAATTTCACCTCTTGCACTTCCTTGCTGCAGCCACCAGGAGATAGGGAGAAGCATTCTGATGGTCCCTGGGTTGTCCTTCACCTGACTTGTACGTGCTGCATTGCTCTGAGGCTCTGTGAGTTCTCTAGGATCTTGGATCCTGCCACGCAGGCCCCAATGGTGCTGAATCAGCAACTTTTCAATTTGTTGCTCCAGCTGTTTCCATTGATTGGGTGCTGAGGAGGGCTGGCAGAGGTGTGGTGGTCTTGCCCAAGGATGGGCGTGAGAGGACTGTGGTCTTCCTGAGAGCTTAAGGCCACACCTGGGATGCTTTTGGCCAATCTCTGGCTCTGGCAGAAGAGCATGCAATCTTGTCTTTCCTCCGGTGTTCTTCTGGTCCTGTGATTTTTTTCCTTTCAAGAAATCCACATTATGAATGTCTTCCTTTTTGGGAAGTAACCTTATCAAAGAAGTAGCTTCTTCTGTGGAAGGAGCTCAGTTGCTTTCCACAGAATGGTGCCTTCCATTTCATCCTGGGTGGGGGTGGAGGTTCCCATGCTCTCAAGCACTTTTGGGCTGTGTCTCCTGTTGGCGTCACCCTTTTCATTTGAGGCACACATCTTTTCCATCCTCTGTGGATGCTGATATTTTGGGATCCTGAGCTTCTGTTGACCTAGGATCTTTTCACTGTCTGCGATCACATCACCTAAAATGTGTGAAACTATCCTGTCCTGCAGAGTTGTGCTGTGGAGATTGCACTGGGACACCACAGAATTCAAACTGCCTGGACCTTAGATTCAATCTGCAGAAGAGTCTAGAAGGCCCACCTCAGGGATACAGCCTGGGGCCTGGTTCATTGATTTTACCAGGTATGGACAGAAACATTGGATGTCACCTCCTCTATTTGACCTCCTGTACATGCTGTTTCCAAGAACCTGGCATGTTCAATGCTGGATTGACTCCAAGACATGCCTATGGCTGAGAAGGAACATGAATATGGAGGGTGAGATGAGGCTGGAGATGATTTCACTTTTAACAAGTTCATGGTTCCAAGGAGCTTCCGGCTGAGATGTCATTTATGTCTCACTCATAACCAGTGTGACATGTACCTCTGGGTCATCGGAATATATGGATTGAGAGAATGAAGTTTCTAGAAGGTGCTCACACATGTTTCTGACTCTCAAAAGTGGTTAGATATTTGGTGTCCTCTTGGGTGAACAAAGCTCCACTGCAAGGAAACCGGGACTGGCACACTCAGTGGGATCCATCCTTCCTGGGGCTGCTTTGACTTTGCATCCAAATGTTCTCTCAGGCCGCTTTGTATGTAAATTTTGTCATTTTCTAAGTGACTTTCTGTAGGCTTTGTCAGGTTTCTTTCAGACTGCAGATGGTGACCCCAGAAAGTTCCCTGAAAAATTTTCCAAGTGCCTAGATGAATGTTTTGGGAACTTGTGTAGAATATACTTTCCATTCCTGTCCTTCTCTAGCAGGAACTTCACTTCCTGTAGTTCCTTGCTGCAGCCACCAGTACATATGGAGGAACACGCTGAAGTGCCAGGTTTATCCTCTGTCGGAGTTGAGTGAGCTATGTCACTCTGAGGCTCTATGACTTCTCCAGGTTCTTGGATCCTGTGTGCCAGGTTCTGCTTGTAACGTGCTGCTGCAGTTCTCAATGGTCTGCAACTGCAGGACTGACAGGCAGAGCCTTCCCTCTGAGAGCACCAGTCATTTCCTATGCCTGCTCTTCCACCTCAACTGCACTGCATGCTGAGCCTGAACAAAAACAGTGGGAGGCCCAGGCCCAACTCTGCATTCACTGAGAGGCTAGAGACCACCAGTGTTTATGAATATCATGACAGTTGACCTTGAATTAAATGAGCCACTTTTTTCTTCCCTTTTAATTATTTTGTAATTGCATATCAGTTATGTTTTATCGTTCTCCCAGAAACACTCAGAGCATTTTGGGTGAGAGGTTTTCTATGGTGTCTTACTACCTCTCTTTGTGAAACTGGGATTCATTGCCTGAGCAGCCTCTCTGCTGCCAGATGGCATTCTGGGTTAGAAGCAGACCTAGTCTGTGACAAGGAAGCCTGAGATCAAGACCCTCAGCTGTGCCCAACACAGAGCAATCGCTGGGCTCTGAGGCACCTGACAGGAGAAGGGAATGATGAACCAGTGCTCAGGGCCCTTCTCTCCCCTAGGTCCTGTCTGTCAAGCATCCAGTTGTCCTCCACAGGGTCCCTTGCTCTGGCCAGCAAGTCACACCTGTGGTCTTACAGCATCAGATAGATATCCTGCTGCTGCTTTGCTTCTGCCCTGGCCCAGCTGTCCTAGCTAAGTCTTTTCAGAGGATTGAGAAGATCCTATCATGTGAATCATAGCGTTGCTCTCAGGCAACTGAGTGCTCAGATTTCCCCTTGGGTGTAAAGGTAGGTTCTAAGCGGGCATCACAGAGCTGTGTCTCCTCAGCGTGGGGCAGCAGGCAAGGAGGAAGGCCTCAGCTGCAGCCCTCCCTTCCTCCACTCCCTAGGATAGTCTCCTCCAGGGACTTCTGGACCCTCCTTCTATGTCCAGCTGCCCAAACATTAAGAGACAGTTCTTTCTTTACTCTGTCTTTCATTCTCTAGTCCTGGAACTCACATTGTTTCTTACTTTGAGCTCTAGTAGTTATTGAATTCTTTTAAATGTGGTGTTCACTCTGTTGTTTCAGCTCCGTGTTCAGGAATTTCATGCTCTGGAGCATTGTTACCCTCCACACTGGTTTTCAACTCAATATCTGTATGACATCAATGTAGTGAAGGAAGTTGAATTTCTTAGCGACTCATGTATAATTGTGAATTTTCAGTACTGGACTTGAAGTACAACTTGGAGACAACTTTACCTGTTTTTGTCTCGTTTAAAATCTTCCAAGCTCCAGTCAGGCCACTCCTCCCACCCCCCGTGCTCAGCAATGCAGACTTGTGCTTTCTCACTGTGCTCCTGGGCTTTCCTCACTGACAAGGGAGACATTGGAGGCAGTGCTCTCTCAGGAATCTCTCACTCTGAGGTCTAGTGTTGTGGCCCATGACCAGTACAGCTAACAAGCGGGGTTATGAAGGTGCACCACAGCTTCCCAGCATCCTGAGAAGCCCAGGATGTGTTTTGCTCTTCAAACCTAAAACATGGTTCACCACTTGGATGATTCACCTCGCGTTTCACTTCTGTGTCTCTGTCCTTCCTTGACACCACAAATTTTCTAGAAGGGGTCCACTCGTTGCTTCCTGGTTCAGCTTGATTTGGAGCATTTCTAGTGCATGGAGAACTGAGTAAACATATAGCTCAGCAGCACTAGCACCTGCCTGGCAAGTAGGAGGTCCTGAGTTCAATTCCCAGTGAAAAAGTGGACTAGATGGTCACCATTATAAAGTCCTTGTGAATATTCCTTCTTGGCTCCCTAGTTTCTGAGAAAGTCCACAACATGCTGTCTTAAACCATTGTTCTTTTTTGAAAGGAATATTAAGTTAATAAATGTAATTATTCAAAATGCATAAATGTGAGCATGAAATTACAAGATCTTAAACGCTCAAGAATATTTTTATGTGTATAGCACATATAATTCTGCATTAAATAAATCTTAAACTGATCAAAGACTTGTAGTATTATGCACGTACAAAGGCACACAAGCACATATCATTTTTAACAAACCAACATTTTCCAAAGCAGCAATATATCTGTTCATTCATACTGCAGGAAATGACTATAAAAGCTAGCGTAAGACAGCTTCCACCCTCCCTTGCAAGGATGGCTGTTATACAAAAATTAGCAAAGTTTTTCAGGAATATGGACAAGAGGAATGTAGTTGTGGGGATGCGATCTTGCATGGTACTTATGAAGGTCAGTATATAAAGTTGCCAGAGGTGAAAACTAGATCTTCAATATGTTCCAGCTATATACACCACTTCTGGGTCCCTTTCATCTGAAGGAGTATTTGCATGCCCATGTTTATTGTGGCAGTCTTCAGAGCACCTAAGATGACCATTCAACTAGGTGCCCATCCATGGATGAATGAAGCAAATAAGAAGAGATGCCCAATACAGTCCTGTTCAATCATAAAAATAGAATGAGACCATGACACTTAACCATAGCATACCCTACTGGAAATTTTTACATTGAGTGAGATATGCCAAGTGCAGGGTTCCCAGAATGCCATTTGCTCTCCCTCATGTAGAAATTAAAAGGGAGAAAACTTCCATGTAGGATATTAATTGCTAGAACTTGAGAGATGGGAGGGTGATTCAAGGGAGAGTGGGCTGGACCAGATCATGCTGTGTGAACGTACTGAAACATGACATTGAACTCCATTAATATTTACAGTTAACCTTGGTAATGAACAACAGTAATAATTCTCATAGTTTCTTTGGTTCTTGTCAGATTGATTGGGGCATCAAAAAAATTTAGAAAATCTTTTATTTTCAGCAAAGTATATGGAGAATAATAACTCATTTTTAAACATTTGTTATAATCTCCCCTATTACCCATTTGCTGTTAGAATTGGTGAAGAATTTGCTTCCTGATTCAATCCTGTGACACACTGATTATTCCTTCAGATTTTACTTTCTTCCTGTTTAAGTCTTGGATAGTGTATATTCCTAGATATTTTACCATATCTTCTAGGCTACAAAATTTATTGGCATGTAATTGTCCATGGCAAACTGTGACGTTTCTTTTATGTCCAAGGTATCAGTCAGTAGGCCTATATCGTTTCTGATTTCATTCAATTGAGTTGTCATTTTTTGTAACATAGATGAAAGTTACTCAGTTTTGAATACAAAGTTTGTTTATTTATTTTATATAGGGTTTCACTTATAGCTCAGACTTATAGTGATTCTCCTGTCTCAGCCTACTCAATGATGGGATACCAGGCGTGCACCACCACACCTGGCTTCTGTTACCTGCTCCGCATGGGCCTGGCAGGGAACATTGTACTGGTGATTGAACCAACCTTCACGTGCTTGTCAAGCAATTGCTTCAACGGCTGAGCTATTTCCCTGACCCATGAATACCTTTTTGAAATTTTTATTAATTTTAATGTGAAACATGGCCCGACAAGATGGCTCAGTGGTCTAAAGCACCTGTTTAGAAAGCTTAGGCGGGGGCCCGGCGGGATGGCTCAGTGGTCTAAAGTGCCTGCTTGGGAAAGCTTGGGCAGCTTCAGGGACCGCGGTTCGATCCCCGGCACCACATGCTGTGCCAGCCCTGCCCTTGGGGCGGGCTGAGCCAGCCATAAAAATGAGTGAATAAACAAATAAAGGTTCTGAAACAAGAAAAATAAATAAATAAATAAATAAAATTTAAAAAAAAAAAAAAAAAGAAAGCTTAGGCGGCTGCAGGGACCGCGGTAAGATCCCTGACACCACACGCTGTGCCAGCCCTGCCCTCAGGGCAGGCTGAGCCGGCCATAAAAAAATTTTTAATGTGAAACAAACAGCATTCAAAACAGGTTAGTAGGACAGTTAATAAAGCAAGTTTTCTTCATCCTTTTTTTGTGTTGTAATCTTTAGATCTGCTCTTTGTGCTCTGTGTTTTTCTATTTTCCTTCGGTGTATTATGGATCCAACTCACTGTCTTTGTTTGAGATGTTTAATTTGATGGTTTGAGAAGTTTTTCATCGATTTAAATTTTGGTCCTAGAGCTTTTTTTCTGCTCCTCCTCCTCGACTTCTGGTCTGGAAGCGGTCTGGCTCTCGAGCACGCAGGGGTAAGGACTCTCGGCCCGCCTCCCCCTCTTCCTTTTTTGCTGACTCCTCCTGCCCAAGCTCCAGTACCGAATCCATCTGGCATCTCCTCTGGCAACCCATCTGGGCTGCAAGCCTACCAGGACTCCTCAATTCCAGAGCTCCATCTCCACCCACAGTCCCGACCCACGGGGCCTCACAGCAGCCAGCAACCCAAACTCTGACACGCAGCCAGGCACTTGTGAAGGGGAACCAACTTGGGGGAGCCAGACCAAACCCCCATAGAGGCTAACAGCATAACTGCACTAAAGTGCAGAGATCACTTCCATACAAAATGATAACGACAAGGAGTAAGATGCAATCTCAGGACCCGAGCCCACCCAAATCAAATACAGGAGACACTACCATGGAAGAAAATGGGAATGATGCAGATGAAACCCCTGAATTGGTAGCATTTGAGGTAGACAAGTGCAGAAATGTATAAAGCAACTCAGATCAGAGATAACACGTGTTGTGCTATTCTGGTGCGGGTGCCGAAAGGAATGATGAGAAACCCGATGAATTTAGCTCAGAGAGCTCACTGAGATTTGTCTCTCTGGAAGTGAGCCTCGACCCACAGAAGAATCTTACTTTTATTGAACACCAAAGGACAGCCTACAGAATTTGCATAACTGCTTTGGGGAATGCAGACTAGAGACTACTACTTCTATCACCATTTACCTAACATCAGGTTAATACAAATGCTAATTGAAAACATTCCAAGCAGGGGAGGAGACAACCAGTAACATCCCAGGCAAGGGAAGAGACAACAATCAAGGAGCCATTAGAATA
>PVJA010003792.1:21334-91738 GCA_004027025.1 Myocastor coypus | reverse complement strand
AAAAGCACTGTAATAGCACAGCAATACAAACATCTAGGCAGGACATCAAACTCTGCCAAATCCACCTCTTCCTGAAGTGACAACTTCGAGCTGTGGAGAGTTTGACTTCAGCTGTAATTAAGCCAGGTTTCCTTGTGTAGCTTAACATTAAGCAGAATCATGTGTAGAATTCTGCTGAAATAGCAAATAGGAGTGATTGAGAAATATCCTCATTTGGCTATAAAATTTGAGATCAATTTTAGATGTACAACAAGGTCAGCTAATTAAGAATTTAAACTTCAAATGCCTCCACAACTTAGGGTCTTGTGGTCAATATTCACACAAAAACAAATACCTTAATTTGAAATGTAGCAAAAGTCTGGTTTATCAAGGTTACCTAACTTTTTGGGACTAGTTTTTCATTTGGAAAAAATGACTGCTTTGAATATTAAATGATGGTCAGAATTAAGTGCGATGGACACAAGGAAAGCTTTATATATGAATTCTGCAAGAGAGAAATCCTCCAAAAATGGGAGTAAAGATTACTGAACATAAGTTTGGAAAATAAAGAACTAGGAGCCTGGGATATTTAATTACATTTGAGACACCCTAGGGCTAAGGTTGCAAACTATTTTTATGTCAAACAAATAAAATGTTCCATTTTTAAGTCACTCACATAATTTCTACAGCCCTGATTTTAAAAAAATGTGTAATAATTTGCAGGTGTAATTCTGTAATCAATGAACTAAAATAATTTAAATTTTCTTCTCTGTTACCTGATATTGAATAGAACCACCTGTTTGACTTTATAAATTACTACTGAGTATTTGTTTACTTTAGAATGCTTTACTGTTAATGTATTCCAGGATAGCTCCATATTTAGAAACATGGAATACTTTTTCTTGGTTTACAAACTTTTAATTATTTTAGGAACGTAAAACTAAAATGCGTGAGACTTCTCCTATGAGTGCTTAAATCATGTCTTTTTTTTTTTTTTTTCTAAATCACCTTGTGAACAAAAGTAACTTTCACTTTTTAGTTTTCTTGATAAAAGTTCAATATTTTTCCTTGTATCACTTGTAGCTGTCCTTAAATTCTTAACTCTTATTATTACTAAGCACTGAGATTCTAAATGCATTAAAAACTGTTCCATTAGCTTTTGTATTTCCAAGCACAGGAGTAAACATGTTGGATGCTCAGGGCTACTTTGAATGATAACCAAGACAGATGATATAACCTTGAGCTTCATAAAATTTTTATATATGGAAAATCAGGAAAAATTAAGGAACACATCAGTATTTCAATGAGATAATTAGTATGTTTTTAAAGAAAAGTGTGACACTACTTTTATTTGAGTTGTAAGAGAAATGGTCATGAAAACATGCTTTTGAAAAGAAAAAAGTCTATACACTATTACAAGAAGCTTACTATGTGAATGCACTCCAAATCTATTATCTTGCAAAGGGCAAGACATCTGTACACTTAAGGTTAGAATGAATGCTGTTATCAAAGCTTAAAATCTAACTATAATAGAATATTGAAGCATATTTTGTAATCTTTCAGTTAAGCTAAAGTTTGAATTAAGTCATAATTTTGTACAGCTATGAGGCAGTTGTTAATGAAGTCTTGGAGTATGTGTTCTTCTAATGACTTCATTAACAGCTACCTCACAGCTGTACAAAAGTTATATAGAACATGTACTTCAAGAGTCAAACAACAAATCAACAATAAACAATTGTCAAATAGATGGCTATTCTGTTTCTCTTCAAGTGGACTTGAAAATCCCGAAAAGTTAGGACAACTTAAGTATCATTTCAATTCTACACACACACACACATACACAAATACATACACAAACACACACAGACATACACACACACACAAAAATTTAAATTCTAACACTTAAGCTTGGAGTCTGAAGTTTCTTCTAAATGATACTCCTGATGATCTCAGGGTTGTTCATTGATATCTATTACTCAGCATCATTGGCTATTAAAACTTCACTTTACTGTTAAAGTCAGACTGAGATTTTTGAATAACAGCACTACCCGGCGATCACTAAGCAAATTCTCCTTGGAGTCGATCAGATATTTCCATTAACAACAATCAGTGGTAAGGCGCTGCTCCCCTGGAGCCGCGTTTGCTGCAGTCATTGTATGTTTAACAAGACAAATTTCATTTGCTAACTTTAAAATCACTAGTTCCTCTCATTTTTTCTTGACTTTGCAGTGTCCACAATTATTGCTAAATGGTAATTACCACAGGAAACAATTTGAGCTCTCTGTGAGACGAGAATAAGGAAAAAAGAGATAGAAAAATGGTGAATTTTCGTTATTAAATTAGTACAGTTCTTTCCAAAGGACTTGCAAGGAAATAAAGAATGGTGAAGAAAAAAAAGTGAGTTTTCACTGCACAATTAAAGGTCTTTCCAAAGACCTTTAAACATAGAGAAGATATAAGAAGTTCCTAGAAGTTGAATTAAAATATTCCTCTGGAGAATATTTTATATTGTAGAAGATCAACTCCAACACAACTTTGAAACAGCTTATTTTGTGCTCTTCACATACAAAATAAAAATGTTATTTTTTTTTCACGTTTTTATATGTATTCACACAGTGAGACAAAACTTTTATAAATAACAGTATATGGTTTATAGGGTTTAAACCTGTGTACATTCACATGTGGAAAATGCAAAGATAATGAATCAGAGGGTAACGAATTTCCTATCTCATTATTGTGCCCATGGATTGTTTTCAGAGGAAGCCTCTAAACTGTTTTCTGAGGATGTAGTTCTTTGTTATACGTTGGGATAATTTCATAGAATTGAGAAAGAAATTGATTGTAAGCCATAATGTGTTAGTTTGTGATGCCACGTGGCACACAGGTTAATTGGTTTTCATGTGATGGCCTCATTAATAACTATGATTAATATTATTGAGTTCCACAAATGACACAGTTCATATAAGATGACCCATCTGGCATGTGATGTGATAATAAGCCTAATCAATTTATGTAAATACATATGCATCAAGATTGGCTACAGAAATATAAAAGGTATGAAAACTACAGTTTCTGCCTTCCTAGTTTTCTCATGTTTTATTTCTATCCCAGTTATATTTGAGTAAATCCTCATTCATGAAAGACAGGCCTATTTTGTATGGTGAAACAGCTGTGAGTGGCTAAAATGTCTTTGCCAATACCCAAATTTTCTGAGAGCTGATATCAGTCTATGTTGTCATGTCACTATGCCTTTTCTAAACGTCAATTTTATTTAGACTTGTAGGAAAAATTAGAGTGCATAATTTAAGTGACACCAATTTCACATAAACAAATCTGCTACTTCCAGGTTGACTGTCCCATCTGAATCCACAGCTCCTAAATTCTGTGCCAGGTTATATTTCCTCAACATCTGCATACTAAACATATATAATTTGGAAATAGATACAAACAATGACATAAAATCTTTAATCATGCAAATTATATTCTTAAAGTGTTCTGCACTCACTCCTTTAGAATTTCACAGTAAGCCTGTAAACCAGGTGCAGTAATTACCATGTTGTGTATGTGAGGTAGAGTAACTAGAGTTAAGAAAGTGTTAGTAAGCAGTTAACTAATGGAACAACGATATGAGCCCCCCACATGCATCCGAGGAGAGTCACACATAATAAAAAAAAAAACTAATACTGATAGCTAAGATAATTTTTCAGCGGTTCTTAACCTGTGGGTTGCGACTCCAGTGGGGGTCGAATAGCTAAAACACAGGAGTCGTCTAAAGCCATCGGAAATCATAACTGTAGGAAAATTACAATTTTGAAGTAGCCACCAAAATTATTTTTTAGTTTGGGGTCACCAAAACATGAGGAACTCTATTGCAGGGTCATGGCATTAAAAAGGTTGAGAACCACTGATTTAACTGCTAGTTTCTGTTTGTACATTGAAAGGAACAGTTAGTGCTTACATTGTTTGATCAATTTTCGTGCCTGTATGCAGTAATCTAAGTAACTACCTTTTATGTACTTAGTACAGGGTCTACAGAGTGTCACTATACAGATCAGCGTCATGGTGATCCTCCTGTTTTCAGCTTCCCAAGTCCTGGGATTATGGGCAGGCGACATCACACCCAGTCTCAGTTCTCAACTCAGTGAGTCCCAGGGGCGGGGCCAGCACAGCATATGGGGATCCAACTCTGGTCCCTGTGTCTGGCTAAGCAGGTGATTTAAGCTGCTGAGCTATCTGGACACCCCTGAGTGTCTACACTGAAGACAACAATATGTAATATAATAACCATGGTTCATTTCTATCACATTGTTTTGAAATTCTGTATTTTTTGGAGGAGAGGGCGATTTTTCACTCTTTAAAATGAAAACCAGAAAAAGATGTCAGAATATAAGTGCTTGACAGCATAATATCTCCCTATCACTTATTAAATTCATCAGTATATTTGGATCTGAAGTAAATATCAATGCACAAGATAACTGTCCACATTCATTTGGATTGGTGCCTTATAAATGATGGCTTTTCCCTCAAAGTTCAACAGGCTTCAGAATTCAGTCAGGTGGAGGGGCACCTCCTGATTCACATTCTATGCATCTTTATGGGGCAAGGGAGGAAAGGAGCCTCCTTGGGAAACTCATGAAAGATAAGGACCCCATCCATGAATGATCTACCGTCATGCAATTGTTCCCAACAGCTTTATTTTATGGTGTTATTTATTACTTTCAGATACAATTTCAGCATAAAAATTTTAGAGGAATATAAATATGTTAACCAGCATATCTTGCTCCTAGAATTCCAGATATAATTCTTGTACATAAAAGTACATTACTTTTCCTTATGTTCAGCTTCTTTCCCTTTTACCATATCTGTTGAACCTTTCAGATTTTATTTACTCTTCTCATTCTTGAACTACCCAGACAATATATTTATACATGTAGATGTGCTGTATTTCATGTGGCAATACAGCCTGTAGTTGCATCCATTTACCTATAAAACCCTCAGATTTATCTTTAAACCTCCTACTCCGTCGTAAAAAAAAAACCACATTTTTTTTTTTATGCATTCCTTGGTTGATGGGCATTTGGGCTGTGTCTTGTGCTGCTATAACCATAGGTGCACATATATTGCTGTGGAATGATGTTTTCAGTTCTTTTGGAAAAACACTCGAAGAGGAACAGCTGTGTTGAATGCACCCTCTAATCCTGGTTTTTGAGGAATCTTCACACTGATTTTCACAGTGGTCATACCAGTATGTCCTCCCACCAACAGCAAAGAGGGGTTCCTTTTTCTTTTCCACAGCCTTCTCAGTATTTGTTATTAGCTGACTTCTTTATGATAGTCATTCGTTCAGGGGTGGGATGGGATCTCAGTGTTGCTTTAGTTTACATATCTCAAATTACCAGTGCTGTGGAACATTTTCCCACAGTATTTATTTTCCATTTGTATTTCTTCCTCTGAAAAAAATGTGTATTCATGATAGCTGCACCATTTTGGATTGTGTCTTTGAATTTGGGGGATGTGTGATACTTTTTAGTTCTTCATATATTTTATATAGAAGCCCCTTGTCTGAGTGATGGTTGGTTAAGATATTTTCCCAGCTTGTGAAGTTTCTTTACACTTTGTTGAAGGAGCAAATATAAGGAACTAAAGGAAGGGGAAAAATCATTTCTGTATGTGCACAGGATAGCTAGGATGATTGTACTACTAATTTCTATCAATATTTTGAAGGTAGAAATTAATGAATAAAATTTATACTTTGACCAATTTTATATTTTTGTATCTGTAATCTGAGCATCTACATTGAAGACGACAATGTGAGATAAAACCACCACTGTTGAATACGAAATATTCATCATCTTATTTTTAAATTCTGAATTATTTCCAATGTCTTATCTGTTCTCTTTAAAATAAATAAATAAAAATGTATCTTTTAAAAAATACATCACTTTCATCTCAAGGAAACCCACATTCAGTTCAACATCAACTCAAAATCTCAAAGTCCAAGTTTACATCTAAATATCTCTACATAAGATATAAATAAGATACAAGGCATGGTACACTCTGAGCCAAGTTGTTCTCCAGCTTTTCAACTTAAAAATAAAATATATTATATGCTTCCAAAGTATGTAGCTGGAACAAGTATAAGACAGACATCAACATTCCAAACCAGAGAAAGAAGAAAGGGACAACATCTTTCAACTAAGTCTGAAGTTCCACAAGTCAAATTCCAATTTTCATAAGAATTTAAGAGTTTGGGGCAATCTATCTTGTCTGAAGTCTTATTCTGTCTCTAAACCTTTTGTTTCAGTTTCTTACATCCTGTACACAATACAAGGTTAGTTTTGCACTATCCCCTTCTTCCTGCATAGCACTGCTAGACGATTATTCGTTGCCCAAGTTTCTGGTATGCTTGGCCAGAGTGTCTTTGGCTGTCCCCACACTAACTGCCTCTCTGAACTCAAGCCCATCCTCTGCAGTAGTTCTGTGTATGGATTTTGCGTGACTGTCTCTTATGGCCTAAGCTCAATGCCTACAGTTTTAGAACTCTTGTTGTCAAGATGCAGGGTACCCCCAAAATTCTTCTTCATGTTGTCATGCTCCCTGCTTCTGTGAAGTTGCTTTATGCTCCCTGGTCCTGCAATGGAGAGATCAACCTTAGCTTTCTGAACTATCTTGGGTGTCATTCTGCCAATGAGATGCACAATAATTTCTAGCTTCCCTTCAGATGGCTGACCAATCTCATTGAACCATATACACCATTCTTAAATTTCTTTCTTGGATCAACTTCCTCATATTTTCTGTACATACAGCCTGAGATTTTTCATAGTCTTTAAGTTCTGCTTATTTTTCTAAATAACATTTCCAACTTTAAGCTCAGTGGATTAAGGCATCTGTTTAGGCAGGCACAGGGGCTGGGGCTTTCACCCCTGGTATGCCATGCAGTCCCATCTCTAGGGTGTACTGAGAGGGGGATTGAGACTGAGCATGGTGGTGCATGTCTCTAATCCAAGCACTTGAAAGGCTAAGAACAGGAAGATCACTGAGTCTGATCTGCATAGTGAGACCCTGAAGACCCTGCACTAAACTCATAAAAAAAATCTTTAGGTTATTTATCTCTTTGGACACTTCATTCTGAGCAGGCAGAACTACTTCAAAGTTTTGCCTAGAAACTGTCCAAGTAAAATATCCATTTTCATTTATCACAAGTTCTACTTTCCATTAAACAGTAGAACACGGAAAGTCATAGAACAGTTCAGCCAACGTCATCACTTTAGAACAAAGATAACCTTTCTTCCATCATCCAAGCCATATCCTTCATTTTTATTTAAGACTTTATTAGATGAGCCATCTAGCTAAATGTGCCATTATTAAACATGGCATCCACATTTCTACAAATATTAGTTCTAGGATCATTTCAGATTTGTCAAGAAATTTCATATTTTCTTTCCCTTTTTTATTTATCAGTTGTTATCAGAAGCCTTTCTAACCACCTGTTCAAATTCACACACTTTTTTCTAGCCTGTACCTCATAACTAGTCTCTACCTTTTCCCACTTCTACAGGTTCATCCTCAGTTCTGTGCATTTGTTACAGCAACACCCTGATTCTTGGTGACAAATCTTGTTATATAACAATGACTGAAATTTATTTCTCACAATTTCAGAGGCAATGATGAACAGGATGAAGGAACTGATATAGTTTGTGTCTAGGGCAGCGTCA
The DNA here is from genome assembly GCA_004027025.1 of Myocastor coypus. Classification (NCBI taxonomy): domain Eukaryota; kingdom Metazoa; phylum Chordata; class Mammalia; order Rodentia; family Myocastoridae; genus Myocastor; species Myocastor coypus. The sequence continues at coordinate 84,044 of PVJA010003792.1, read as the reverse complement.
CTTCCTGACTCTGGGAAGCCATCACTGCATGGAATTTCTACATGGAAGATGTGAAGGGACACTCTGGCTTCTCACCCTCCTCATGAGGACTTTGCTTCATGCGTGATTTATTTTCTAAGACCCCATTTTCCATCACATTGTCTTGACTTTAAGATTCTAATTTAAGAGTTGTATGGGGAAACAATTCTCTAGAATACACCTCCAAGTTAAATTTGCTGGTAAATTTCAAAAACTGTAATTTTCTGGCTGTCTATGGAGCTATTTTGTCTTCATTTTACTTAGGCCCTTCTCTGTCACTAGGATAGAATATTCGACATTCACAACTTACAGGACAGTTTTATTTTAACTCATTATTTCTATACTTTCAATCCATGATCACTTGGCTCTAAGACAGACATGGGATGACAAGAGAACCTATGAGAGAAAAAGTTGCTCAAACTAAAAAGGGAGGACATAGGAGGAGACTCACACTATTACAGTGCTCCTCCTCCTTTCTTTAGAATGCAGCTGTTAACACTACATTCAGATATCGGTTCACCAATTTTTAAATTTACTGATAGTGTTCGTGTCCTGCTCATCTGATCATTCAAAGCACCATGTTTGAACACGTGGGAGGCTTGGGGAGTTTGGGATATGAAAGTAACACAGAAACACATTACCTTTAATAATGGTAGTGATAATCTCAACTTATTAAGAACTAGATCAAGGGCCAGAGAGATAGCTCGACAATCTTAGTGCCTGCCTACACAAGCACAAAGACTGAGGTTCAATCACTGGTACTGCATGCCACACAGGCCCCATGCCAAGCTGGTGACCTAAGCCAGTAATGGTGGTGTACCCCTGTAATCCCACCATAGGGGAGACACAGACAAGAGAATCTCTGTGAGTCCAAGCTGCATAGTGAGACTCTCTACTAAATAAATACATGAATAAATAAAAGAATTTTTAAAATGACAACAAACAATTACCATTCCATACTCTGATTTTATTTAAAAATCTACTGAGGAATTTTTTTTGTTGACACTTCCTGATAAGCTCAATTTAAGTAATGCCTAAGGTAGCATTTTCAATGAAGGATGGAAAAGTAACGAAATGGCCAGGGACTGAAGTGCAGGTGCAGCTGAGGGAGGAACTGCAGGAGTGACACATTCCCAGTGGAACTTCAAAACCTTTTGTTCCATTGCTTTTCGATTTGGTACTTCGAGTTCTCTGGGAGTCACTTAAGACACTCTTAGTAGTGTGAATACTCTAATTGCTGCACAATCTGAGCCTGCCTTGCTAGATAATTGTAAAATTTCAGAGTCAATGCTGACTTTATAAAACTTTAGTTCAGTATTCTACCATGCACTTTGATTTCTCCCTCTTTTAACATTAACTAAAATCATAACTGTAATTGATCAAGTGAATGTAGTGCAATTTTCATTGCTCAGGGAGTAGCATAGCAGCATAGATGTACATGTGTACTTATATAAAGAAAAATAGATGCATGCTATAAAATATATAATCATTAATGCCATAGTTCATGTGTCCCTTTTTACCCCACAAAGACTATAACAATTATCCTCACATTGGATTTTCAGACATCATAGTTACTAAGCATCAATTGTCAGAATTGCTAAAATTGGTTTGGAAACACAAAAAGAATCTCACCACCAGGAAGAAGCGACTACTGAATGTCTTCTGTCCGCTGATAAAAATAAGCATCTTCTGTGAAACACAGTTTCAATATTATAGCACCACAGCAGTTTTTTTAAGTTCAAAATTTTCATACTTTTACCCACTTCTGGCTCAGTTTTTTTTTCTCTGTCTGAAAGCATCGAGGATAATTTCTGTTACCAGTTCAGCAGATGTTCTCAATTTCAGATTCATATTTTTCTTCTAATCATTTCTCTTTCTTTAAACAGCTTTATTGAGGTATAATTGATATAGAAAGAGCTACACATACTTAATGTGTACAATTTGATGAGTTTGGAAATATGCAAACACTCATGATAGTGTCACCACAATCACGATAATAGCTGCATCCAATACTTCCTAAAAGTTCCTTGTATGATAGATTCTAGGGCATGTATGCCCTTCTGTGTGTATTACTTTGTGTGTATGAGTGTGTGGTGTTTAGGATCATTAATGTGAAATCTATGATTTTCTTCATAAGTTTACAGAGGAAAAAAAGGAATAATAAAAGTGATACAGAATTTCAAAACAAGATGGTAGGAAGTTACAACCATTATTATATTGCACATTGTTATTTTCTCAGTTACTCTTTTCCCACTGCTGGGATAAATATTTGACATCCAAAATGGAGGAAGCAAAGGTTTATTTAGCTCACAGTTACTGGAGGTTTCAGTCCATACTTAACTAGTTCTGAGCTAAACTGGCACCTAGCAGAGAACAGCAGTTCCTGGCACTGGAAGAACAATGATGGCAATAGAGAGAGAAAGTCTCTCTTTCTCTGTCTCCATTATATTACATTTAGGCTCTCTGCCTCAGGCTGGGCAAAATGCACAACCCATAAATTCAGCAGCACTGAAACCCATAATCTCAGCCTTGGATCACCTATAATCCCAGTTCAGCATGAGTTAATCTCAAACTCTAGATGTTCCCACTCCAAGACTGCATGAGGCTTTGGCGGGACAAGTAGACACAAACCACAAAATTGTTCCCCTGACCCTGAACCTCCAAAGTCTCATGCATGTCTCATTGTGCAAAAGAGATGTTAGTTCATTTATAAGAATTGCCAAGTCTCAACAGTTTCAGCATTGCTGAAAAGTTCAAGTCCTAAGTCCAAGATCTAAGGCAGACTCTTAACTATGAGCCCCTGTAAAAAAGAAAAGTTAAGCCCTTCAAACATTCAAAGGCTTAAGATAAACAATGCCATTCCAAAAGCTATTTACAACAGGATAAGAACCATTGAGAGAAAGGAAACTTCAAAATATAGCAGGCAAACATTAAATCCTGTAGGTCCTTGTAGGACTTCAGAAGCAATCTGACAAATTGTGAGCTTCGTGTGGCTCCGCACCTATGACACTCTTGGTAGCAGCTCCCATGGCTTCTCTCTTATGTGGTTATACTCCCTGCTTGCAGTTACCCTTAGACAATCCATGTTCCTGGCTTTTCCAAACTTCTGGCGTTTCCACTGAGTAGGCTTCTCACATACAGCTTTACACACAAGTGTGTGTGTAAAGGGCACACTGCCTGGCTCCCCAGGCCTTCTTCTGAAATCCACATGGTTAGGATTAACTACAGCAATGACCCCATTCCTACAAAAATTCGTCTCAGTTCCTCTTCTGTTACTGCTGGGAGACATACCTGACTCCCAAAATGAATGAAGGAAGGAAAGGTTTATTTAGCTCGCAATTACTGGAAGTTTCAGTCCACATTTGGCTGGCTTCACAGCAGACTGACACAGAGAGCAGTAGTTCATGACAATGGAACAGGAACAGTGGCAGTAGAAAAAGAGAAAGTCTCTCTCTCTCTCTCTCTCTCTCTCTCTCTCTCTCTCTCTCTCTCTCTCTCTCTGTGTGTGTGTGTGTGTGTGTGTGTGTGTGTGTGTGTGTGTGTCTTATATTACATTTAGGCTCTCTGACCCAGGCTGGGGAAGTACACACCCATTATCGCAGAAGCACTAAAACCCATAATTCTGGCCTTGGATCACCTATAATCCTAGTTGATCAGGAGTCAGTCGCAATTTCTAGATGCGCCCAAGCCATGATTGCATGAGGCTTTAGGGAGAGAAGTAGATACAACCCATAACAGTTATTTTCAAGGTTATCAGCCAGCATTTATATCAGGCATGTAGGGCACAGAGCTGTCTGCCGAGGCTTCTTGTCATTGTTGAAGATATCATCCACTAATATTCATAAGATCTCCCAAGATATCCAAACTCACATACACTGCAGAATGCCAAATAAATTGATGTGGCATTTGCATAGAACTTCCACACACTCTAGATTACTTTTAATACCTTTACATTATGTAAAATAGCTGTTATACTATATTGTTTCAATTTGCTATGTTTTATTGTTGCATTGTCATAGTTGATTATTAAAACATTTTTAAGCAAAAGACAGCCTGCTTTTTATTACTATGATCAACACTTCTCAGCATCTGATTTTGGAGATAGCCTATATCTTCCACATATCCTATATTTGCACATGCACTTCCAACCCAGTGGCCCACTGATACATCCTCACATGCAGAAAACATACAATTCCTGCAATTTTAAAGATATTTTTGAGTACATGGTTTCAAGGTAAATTCTGAGGGGATTTGACTTAAGTTGGGAGATACAAAAGTTACATGTTCTGTCATACAGTTCTTGCTCTAACTTGCCCTTAACCACTAAGCAGAAAAGTTTAATCACGAGGCATAAAAAGTAAAGCTAGATTAGCATGTTGAGCTGTAAAAGGCTTAAGTCAACAGCTTCTGACATTCCCAGTTCTGCCAACAACCCACTATCATTCTGAAATATTGGACTATATACACAATTACTTTCTCTTAGTTCAATGAGAAGAAATTTTTATATCAATAATTATTAGAACAAATTATCATGTCTGCATCATGTGCTCTAAATACTACGAGAACAACAAGATGCATTGTATCAATTATTGAGATTGTACTTCTAACATATTTTGAAACTGTCACCTTGTTATTTCTTATTAAAAGTAATAAACCATGAAGATTTTTTGAATTTTTTTGTCCATGCTTTATGGATTTCATGAAGGCAGAATTCACTAATATTTCTTGTAGACTGTAATCATTTGTCTTGTTTATTTTTTGGTAATGTGATTTTTAAAATTAATTTGTTGGCACTATTTTGATGTATCGAATGGTCACATTCCATATAGGGAATGTGGACATGTACATGGTACATCCCAGTTCTGCCCATCCCCTGCTATTTCCCTCCTGATTCACAAAGCCTTGTTTTCCTTTTATGATTTTTATTTTTTAAAAAGTTGTTCCCTTCAATCTCCCCATTCTCTTTTCCTTTGAACAACTAACATTTCACAATATCTGTTATACATTTGGTTCTTATTTGCACTTTCAATCTCATCGATGTTTATAGCAATGCAGTTTGTAATAACTGAGTCTTGGGAATAACCCAAATGCTCATTAACCAATGAAGGGGGAAAAAATGATGTGCTTTTCTTTAATGCAATGGAGGACTACTGAACCATAAAGAAGAAATATCTTGAGAAATTTATAGCTGATTACACAATCTTGAGACCATATTTTTAAGTGAAATAAATCAGACACGTGTTCGTGAATATCACGTTGTCTTTCTGGTAGATGAATCTGTCTTTTCTTCTGCATCTCTCACTGTGCTTTTTAATTTTAACTAGTTACTTAGTTATTATATCCTATTTTTCACCAAACTTCTATAGAGACCCTGTATTCTAGAATGGCACTGTCCAATACAGCAACTACTAATTATTTGAGATTATAAAGTATTTAAAAGGGAACTCTCTTAAGGACTTGTGGCTTAGCTCGGTTGTCTAAAGCGCCTGCTTGGGCAAACTCAGTGAGGCTTAGGGGACCACGGTTTGATTTCCAGCACCACATGCCACAACAGACCCACCCTTAAGGCAGCTTGAGTCAGAAAAAAAAAAAAAAGAAAGAAAAAGAAAAGAAACAGTGTCCTTCTAAAAGGTAGCTCTCCAATTTGAGAAGTACTAAGGTACTATGAATACAGAATGTGAATCAGATGTCCATAACTTTGTAAAAAATGTGGAAGACATTTCTGTAATCTTTTCATACTGATCACATGTTGAAATATTAATATTTTTTATATATTGAATTAAATACTACACAACTACCAAAATCAATTTTACATATTTTCTTTGAGATTTTTTATGAGTCCATTGGAAATTTCAAAGTATGAGTGTGACCTTATGTTGGGGGTCATTGAAATTGGAAATTGATCGCATGTTGTGGGGCAGGATGCATTGTCTAAAGCAGTCAGGCTACCTCTGTCTTGGGAAAAACATCCTGCCTAGACTTTTTGGGCTATTGGTCACCAGGCAACCTTGTGTCTTGGAGCTATGTGAGGGTATAAATAAATGCCACTAATGTTGCTACAGGGCCTTTGGCCAATCAGTCACAGTCCACCACCTGACCTCAGCTATTATCTCTTGTATTTATTTTCCAAATCCTCTCACCATTTTCTCATGGGAACCATACAGTGATCAACAAATTCCTACAGTCCTGATTATATTTATCTTCCGTAGAGATTTTTCCAGCTTGAAAACACACACATATACTGGAAGCCTTTTTTTCTTTCCTTTTTTTTTTTTTTTTTGCTCTTGTTGTTTTTTTTCTTTATTTTTAAAAGATCTTTATACACATTGAACATTTATTTGTTGCTTGCTAGTTGTCAGAAGTTATACTTAATATTTGGAATGCAGAAAATATCAAAATATACAGATTCTAACCTCTCAGAGATTAGTTTCAGGTATGATCTTGGAAATAAAGTGTGTGGGGAGCACCAATGAAAAAATATTAATTTCAAATAATAATAAATGACAAATGGATATTAGATAATTCTCAGCAATGGTATTTGCTGTTTCACAAAAACTAACCTATATAAACAGCTTGTATTTCAGAAGGAAAAAAAAAGAGTGAAAAAATGTCAGAAAACTATATTTTATATATGAAAATAACTAGTTTTAATATTATATATAAAATAGCTTTAATAGAAGCGTACATTTGTGGGTTGGCTGAGCCTTGTGACTGATTACCCACTTTGCTCATGATCCAAAAAAGATGAATGGCACACATTATACTTTGCATTTCCCTAGAAAGTTCTATAAAATACATGTAATATAACTAAATCCTTCTTTCCATACTATTTACTTGATGTTAAATACATTAGTCAGCGGAGATTGGCTCCAAGATTTAGACTCTGTTTTTGGAACCGAAGATGAAGAGTGTGGTCTAGAATTTTATTCTATATAACAAATTAACAGAAACTTATAAACAGTCTAAAAATTAATTACATTTGTGGACTTTTAATAAGCTCTTTCTTGATTATCCTACATATAGAAATGAATTTATTAACTGTGGTTTTTTTTTTAATTCTCACAAAATTTGGCCCATGCTCTTCACATCATTTTATATCTGGCTGACTTCTTGAGGAGGGAACATCTGTAAAGGCAGGTGTTTTGCTTTTGCCTTCCAGGAATTTGCACAAATGCAATGCAGGCCAACAGATGGTGTAAATAAGAGACATAAAAGTAATGAGGACAGGTGGCATAGGGTACTAGAGTGTATGGCACACTGTGGTAGCTATACCTTTGAGTGACTTGTTCAATTACTCTAACCATTGTCAGATTTTTCTCAGGGATAAATTCTAGTGACACTGATTTTGTTATTAAATGGAAAATCATGAGTACTACCTGCAAAGGAACTCTTAGTAAATTGTAGACCAAACTTTATACATAATTAGTTCCACCTTCTATTGGGAATCAAAGATGCCAACAAATTTTAGAAATAACTCTAACAGTGTTTCAAGTTTGTGCAATGTATTCACGACAATTTAAGAATTTGTCTTACTAATAGGAGCATGTTTGTTTTCACAGAATAATCATTGCTTTTTGAGATTATGCTTTAATTTAATAGTTAGCAACACTAGATAAATTTATATGATTTAGTAATCTAGCGAACCTTTATTTACTGTCTTTGTGAGTCAAATGCTGTTCTAGGAGGCAGATTTCATTCACAAAAGGTAGGCCTTTCAAAGAAAGGAATAAGGGATGGCTATACTGCAGGAAACATAAAAACCAATAGTATGAAATAACAAAGACCTACAAAAAGATGACAGACAAAATAATAAAGTGGAGAGGGTGCTCAAGTCATCTTGTCCTGGTTTTTTAGAGAAAGTTTTAGATGCAGTAACTATGAAATTTACCATAATATATTATTGTGTTCACTAAGAATGATAGATAGACATCAATTAGCCCAGAAACTCTTTTAAACAAAAGTAAATACAAAACACAATGCAACAACAGTGATAAGTGAGTATCTTGTGTTGTGTTGTGAGACTATGAAGGCAAATGTTGGGTTGTCAACTTAACTATAAATTTACATGGGTCAAGTTGCTAAGATCATTGAGTTATAGTTCCCCAGATACAGGTAGTGGCTGCAGGCCTTTGGACTCCTTGGTAAACAAGGCATGATTATTTTAAACTTAGGGGATGTTATTAGTTGTCTAATATTGACGATATCATGAGACTTGCAGTCATTATACTCAAAAGTAATTAAAAAGAGTCTCATTTCCCCCAGATTCAATAAGTATTTAAATATCAGAACCAGCCATCTCTAAATCTTTTCTCCTCTCTGACTCTTGCAGGCTTATAAAAGCAAAGAAAAGGAAGACCTTTCTAAAGTTCCTTGCCTAGAAAACTATTCCTGGCCTTTGACACTCTGCACGCTTTGTGCAACTTTGTCACACCAATAGGCCATTGATGGTCTCTGCGTAAGTACCTCATTGTTGATGTCTTTTTAAAAATCACAATCTAATCTTTTTAGTTAAAAACTTAAACATAATCAAGCTCAGAGCTTTACATGTCCAATGATTTGAAGCTAATTAAAAAGCAAATTTAAGACAGAGATCAGTGACTTCATATGACTCACATAATTTCTCCATCATGCATTGCACATTGAGTGTTGTGAATACAGGATTCTAAATCAACACTGGGCCAAGAACTCTTACACAGAGACCATTATGCTCCCCAGTGACATCACCAGGAAAAGTCAACTCATCTTCCTTCCTCTCTCCATTAGGCGTTTTTCTAACCTTACCTCCTTCTAGCTCCCACCCGAGAAGCCCGTGTATAGTCCCATTCTATTCTATCCCTCCTACCCCATTCTATACACAGCTAACCCTTTCATATAATCATGTCCAAGAACAGCGCAGTGAAACCTGTATGTTACTACTGCCTGTGACTCCATCTCTTTCTTCAGCCAGATCCCAAATACTTCAAAATCCTCCATTACACTCTGAATCCAACCTCTATTGGCCACTAAACCTTGAGTAGATAGAATCCCAGCAGTGTTGCTCACCAGTGACAATGTTTCAGAAAGTAACAATGGCATAGTCAGGCAACCAAAGAAAATAACAGAATGTGTCCAGAATAATTTAGAAAAGGATAGCTGGGATTATTATTATTTCTTTAAATTGTTTTTGATTTTAGATATCTTATAATTTTGGTGTCGTGCATATGCAGAAATAACTATTAAACAATTGATGATAGTAAATGAAATTAAAAAGATAAAGGCAACTCTCTAGAATTCACCTTAGCAGATCAAGCTAAAGGATATGGATTAAGTCAGTATTTCCCAACACATAGATTAGCTATTGATTGGAAAATGAAGAAATTTGATCATGACACAAATGATTTCTGGAGGTTTTGGCAACTATGAATGACGGACATCACTCTTTAAATTTGTATTCACAGGTCTGGGAGATGGTTCAACAGTCTAAACAACTGCGTGGCAAGTGCAAGAACCTGAGCATGATCTGGGCACCACATGTTATGCCTCCTTGCCAGCCACTGAAACTGGGCATGGTGGCACAGGCCTGTAATCCCTGTACTTGGGAGGCTGACACAGGACCACTATGAGTCTGAGCTAAATAGTGAGACTACATACCAAATAAGTACATAAATAAAATAAAATACAATAAAATCAATTTTTGTTGACATAGTATACTCTCTCCCACCTAAAGGTCACTTTTATGTATTGGTAATTTCTTTATTTTACACAATCTCCTATGAATGGCAAACTGACGTAAGAATTCATCCATGGTCATATTCATTGAAGACCTAGGATACTTTTCTCTGTCCACATTTTCCTAAAGCCAAGCACTATAATTTTCTAGGAATGGTCTACATCATAGCCAATCGAATGGGTCTCTTGCTCCTGATGGTACAAGCCCAAGAACTGCACTAAACTTAATATAAAAATATTCAACTTGAGAGGAAAAAAAAGGCAGTATCAACAAGAATGTCCACAACTCAGTGTGCCCATTTCTTTTCTGGTGTGCTTATATTTTCTTGCCTTTTTTCTTCCAAGACCACTTGGGCAATTGCCTCATTTTATGGTGTTTGTTCTAGTTTATTTCTTATTATTTCTTGACAAAATATAAATTAGTTTGCTTATGGTATAATAAGCTGAGAAATACAATCTATATCCTTGTTCATGTAATTGATCCAATTGATAATATGTCTTGTTCTTTTGTTAAATAACAATATTCTCACTTTACTGAGATATTGAGAAATTCTAGAACCTTGGATTTTACAGGATAAGAAGTCAGAAAAAGTATTATGTTTTTATAATAATATGGTTCAGTTTTGTTTTGCTTTTTTCCTCAAGCATAGATTTAGACATACATCTCTATGTGTGTGTGTGCCTTTAAGCATGGTAGCATGCACATGTAGACGTGCCCTACTACACCATAAACTACATCATCTAAGATGTCTCTATCTGCCAAGTTTAATATTTTTCAAATAATCTGTAACAAATAGAGGAGATTGGGGGGATTGTGGGTTAGCTCAGTGGTTTAAGTACCTGCGTGGGCAATTGCAGTCAGTCACAGAGGACAGTAGTTAGATATCCTGCCCTTAAGACAGCCTGACACAGAAAAAAAATAAATAAATAAAATAAAAAAGAGTGTAGATTTTAATAAACCTAAGCTTAGAAAATGTTTATGAGGTTGTAAGAGTATAGGTTGAGGGAGGGCCTGAGAGGAGAATCTGTTTTCAGGTCACACACTGTATGTTAAACCTGAGTGAGGAGTTTTCTAAGTGAACAAGTGTCTAAGTAATAAAGCAGTGCTGGGCGCTAGAGCTTAAAATTATGGGTCACTTTTGATCAAATGTTGCTCACAAAAAGTAAGCCCTGGCTTTCAGTGGTACAGTTTCCACTGTCGTATGCAAAAATTTAAATGCCAGGGCTTATTAAAAGTATCCTGAGCAATAGCTGAGGATGACTCTGGGGATGAGCCATTAAGAAATGGAAAATAAAGGACTTCCAGTTCTCCTCATAAAGTAATTAAATCTTCACCCACTAATATGATGGGTTGAATTTATTTTTGGCCTTTACTTTTTTGGAGAATGACAGTACGTAGTTTTGAAGAAAGATCATCAAATTTCGTCCTAAATATGATGTGAACAAACTAACATACTACTGAGACTTAGCTCCAGAAAAAAAAAAATCTATGAGCCTTCCTTCCCCATTCAAAAATATGGACATTAAAATTCCAACAGTTGATATATTAAATAGGATAATTTATGAAAAAGAGTTAAGTCCTCTGATTGATATGCATGAGATGCTAAGAATAAGTTGCTCTCTGGAGTAATCTGAACTTCTATCCCAGAACTGGTTTGCACAAGGTACACAATAGCTAACAGCTACTATTGTTGCTGCTGCTAATATTTACTATGGTACTAATATTATTAGTTTTGCTAACCTTACTCCTCTGCATTGTTCAACATCAGCGAAAGGACTAAAAATTTCTTTTATAATTTTCTCATCATGCCTCAAGAAGAAATTGTTTCTGGTTCTAATCCATTTTACTTTTCCACATTTTTATTGATTTTTGCATTGAAAGACTCCTTTCAATATATTTAAACCAAACCATAACTCTTATTTATGGGAGCAGAGACCCCAGAATCTTGTAATAAGTTGCGTATTAAAAGGGGACATGATTTTTTATTAGAAAAGCAGAATCGATGTGTCATATTTTTTGTCCTTACTAGAGGTTAAATGAAAACATCATCCACAAAATCAGGTTTTTAGCTCATTATGAAGCTAATATTCTCTGCAGTAGCATAGATTTTTCAGTTTTCAATTGTTAGAATATGTTGGACAACTGTATTGATTTAAATCCATGGCTAACAGAACTAAATATTAGGGGTAATGAATCCTGCACCTTCTTCTGCAGTTATGAAGGACCCCTCAAGTGGGGGAGAAAGCACTGATGGGATTTTTAAAGCCAAATTCATGGATCAGGCTCTCAGATTCCAATATGGAGCAGAACTCTGGGAAAATATTTGAAAAAGAAGCTTTGACATATTCAAAACTATAGCATATTGGCTTTTTAACTATTCATGTATGTATAAAATATTCACTGAATGTGTGCCATGCTTCAAATATCATCTTGGTTCTTGTTGGTAGCAATCTTTGCTCTTATTCTTCATGAAATATATAATTTGAAGAGGAATGTATATGTACGAAATAGATAATACTAATAGTGTTTAGAAAAGTTACCGTATCTGCATTTTGTACTCTGTATACTCTGAAGACAACAATATGCATTGTATTAATTATTGTGGCTGTCCTACTAACCTGTTTTGAAACTGTCTCATTATTATTTCTTTCTCATTAAAATTAATACAGTTTTTTTAAAAAAAAAAAAAAAGAAATTGAGTTACAAATTGCCATGAGGCCATTGGAGAAGAAAGAAAAAAATGAATTCAGATACATTAATGAAGAAATGGTATGATATGTAGCACACAGGATGCATTTAATTCAAGTCCCCTTAATTAATACATCCATGTTTGATTGTTTGCTTGATATATAAAGTAGACTTCATGTCTCCTTTTCTGTTTTATTCTCTGATCCCTCTGCTTGAAATTATTTAATGAGCAATAGGTTAACACACTTTGAAATCTTACTTGAAATAAAATTCTATAATAACTTTTTTGTCATATACGTGGATGCAATGAATAATACAGATCAATGGAGCAAAGAAGAGGCCCCTGGCTCAAGAAGAAAGAAACCCATTGTCATGGATCCAAGGACATCAGAACAGGAAGAGGTTGATGTCATCACAGTCACGCCAGTGAGAAAGGGCACTAGGGAAAGGAGGTGAGTAAAATTCCAAAGACTAGCCAGATAGCTCAGTGGATTAAAGCATCTGCTTAGGCGGAACACGGTGGTCAGGGCTCCATCCCAGGTGTGCTGTGCTGGCCCCACTCCCAGGGTGCACTGAGATGGCAATTGAGATTGGGTATGATGGCATGCGACTCTAATCCCAGTGCTTGGGAGGCTGAATACAGGAGGATAACTACAAGTACAATTTACCTAGAGAGAAACTGTAGACCGTGTACCAACTATATACATACATACATACATACATACATACATACAGCCAGTTAGAAACAGAAATATTCCAGATGCTATGGTTATAGGGCAAAACACCAGTTACGAAAGAAAGTGTGTCACTGTGAAGGAACAGAAATTACATTAACTGTCCATGTACACATAACAAGGAAATTAAAATCAGAGAGCCTGCCTTCTACTCAAATAGTACTTTATCACAACTACTATGTGAGTTTGGACAAGTAATGTAGTATTTGTGAAAGCCAGTATATTCATTTGTAAAATCAAATAGCCTTAATTCTCTCACTGTGGGTAATTTATTTGTTTAGACATTTATTTTTATTTATTTATTTATTTATTTATTTTTATATTTTATTTTTTATTCTTTGTATTTAGCACTATACAGGGTTTGCAAGGTTTCACTACACAGGTTGGATTTGTAGTGATTCTCCTTCTTTCAGCGCTGGGATTATAGCCAAGTGCTACCATGCCAGCTCTCAATCACAGTCGCAGCACATGCCAGGGACAGGGACAGCACAGCACACTTGGAATCGAACCCCGGCCCCTTAGACTGCCTAATCAGGTTCTTTAATCTACTCAGCTATCTAGCCAGCCCTTGTGATCAATTTATTTAGTGATACCTGTTCATTCTTTACAGAGGCCTTTACTATTATGAAAATAATATAGTATTACAATATGTTATATTTTATGTGAAATATTAAATATCATGAGAGCATAGGGAGTGGTATAAAACATACATGTATTATTTTAACCATTTCCAAATAATTGTATTATTAACATTTAATGGTCATGAGGCATATATACCATCAGTGCTGCTCTATTCTATACTTTACTTTTTTTAAGTAGAAGTTACAAAAATGGGCAACCTTGCTTAATTTGAAAATTGAAAGGTTTTAAGTTTCTTACAATTGACTATATTATACTGGGTGTATTTTACTTTACATTAAGTAGAGATATTTCATTTTTATGTGTAGTTTTCTCAGAGTTTCTCTCATGAAATTGTGTTGGTTTTGTGAAGTGTTTTTACATATATTGTCATGGTCATGTAATTTGTTTTGTCTTCTATTCTCTTAATATGATCCAATGCATTAACTTTTATTTTATATTGCATTACCCTGCCTGGCAGAAACAAATGCAACTTGGATATAATCTGTTTTCTTTATATTAAAAAAAGTGAGATTCAGTTTTCTGGCACTTTCTTGAGTGAATCTTTGGACCTATATTCACCAGAGAACTTGGTCTATAGTTGTATGTATGTATGTATGTATGAGCATATGTATGCATGCATGCATTTTCATATGCTGTATTTGACATTTGTATCATGATGGTACTGAACTTCAAGAATGAGTTTTGAACTGTTTTTCTTCTTTACCATTTTGGGGGGAGAAATATGTCTGTGAAGCCTGAGCATTGATTTTTTTTTCCACAGTGTTTTATAAAATTCACCATTGAATTGATCTTCTCCTGGATTTTTCTTTCTTGCTAAGATAGTAATCATTATAGCAAATACTGTACTAGCTACAAATCTGTTCGTTTCTATAACTTAATTATTCAGTGTTGTTAGATCATTTCTTCTAAGAAATATGTCCATTTCTTCTATTTATCCATTTTGTTGGTATAGAATTATTCGTAACAGTTTCCGCTGACCCTTTTCTATCTGAGATCTGAGAAACAATCCCAGTAAGATGGAACTGGAGTTAAGTACTGATCCTTAGGTTTATGCCCTTTGTGGAACATAAGAAACAAATTAAAAGACTGCATAAGGCATCTCATGAAAAGGGAACAGGATTTGTTCAAGCGTAATGAGAATCTCTTGACATTCTCTCATCACAGAACCAGCATCTGTTATGCTACATAACATGAGATCCCTTCTTTAGTTATCATGGGCTCATATAGGTTCCACAGAATTCTCACACCCGGAAGAAAACCAAAGCAGTGGCTTGCTTGGGAGAAGCAAATGTTCCTCTCTTCTGTGCAGGAGAAACACACCTGCTTCCATCTACAGAGAGAGGCAGTCAACAGAGACCCCATAAAATTTCCATTCAGCCTAGCTTGTAGAACATCCTGAAACATTAACTCAATGTGCAGCGCCTAAGAGAACACAAGTAAAGACTGAATGCGTATTAATAGCAGAGATTAATTACCATTACACAACTGAACCTAGATACCTGCACTGTTCATTTGTCAGAATATTTTGGTCTTTGGATTCTCACAAATGAGACAGTTTAACCTTTGTATTTGAACCAGTTTTACAGAGCTTGATTGAAATATTAACAGAGCAATAATTAAGGAGCACGATGACAATGAAAAATTGAAGAGCACACAGTGAGAAATGAAGCATATGAACAAGGTAACATCTTGAATGAAGAGAATTTCAGTGGCTTTTACACTTCTCCCAAGACAAGTCTGTTCCCTTCTTACTTTTCTTACAGTAGTATTCCTTCAGTGTTTATTGCTGTGTCATCACATCTTGACCCCATTTTCCGAGATTGCTATATCAGAAGTGCCTGTGTCTCAGTGCCCACACTATTTCCCCCACCATCAGTCCCCAAAGAATATTATGCAAGAATGCTTGCCATCCATTCATCTGCCCTCTCTAGTCAGATAAGGAAAAGGATGCTGGGTTAAGCATTCTGTTTCTTTTTGTTGTTGTTGATTGTTTGTTTGTTTGTTTTGGTTTTGGAAAACCTATGAAAAAAACTAAGATAGCCTGCCAATCTTAATTTTCACATTCATCATGAAACATTAAGCATCCAGTTATTTTAATCAATATTTTTCCATTTATTGTTTCTTCTTCAAACCCACATTAACCTGAATCTCAGGTAATAGTAGCTTGTTTCTTTGATGTAAAAGAAAATATAACTCTTGTCATCTCATGTAGTATTGCACAGCCTCTTCCTATAGACACTTCTGTCATCCAGAAAAAAAAAATACCCATTAAGAATGAATTCTAAGGCATAATTTACTCACTAGGTACTAATATCATGATTCTACAGTGACTTAGCATGTGAAAACAGTTGCTAAATTCAGCAACACCAAGTTGGATTCACAGGTGCACCTTGTATTACAAACACTATTTATTTTATGATTTTGGGGAATGTGGGTACATTTGTGTTTGTGATTGTGTTTGTGTTTGTGTTTGTGAAGATGGCTATGGTCATATTTAGCACCTGCTATGGTATTTGTCAATGGCAACAACACTCTTCTGAGAGCTTTCAATTGTGAGGAGAACTGTTGCAATCAGAAGCATCCCCAAATCCCAATATCAGTGTCTGATACTCAGCCTCGTTTCAGGTTCTTAGTGTGAAGATGCCAAAATACTTTTAAACATACAAAAATCTTCCCTTACTTCATAACGTGTTTCTGATTTGGTCATGCCCATGTGCATCCTTCAACCGACAAGTGTGACATAGAATCCTTTAAAAAATTAAGAAGTGCTAAGCCGGGTGTGGTGGCTCATGGCTGTAATCCCAGCACTCGGGAGGCTGAGGCAGGAGGATTAGTGCGAGTTCGAGACCAGCCTGAGCTACAGAAGTGAGCTCAAGGCCAGCCTCAACTGCATAGCGAGACCCTGTCTCAAAAAGACAAAAAAAAAAAAAAAATTAGGAAGTGCTTTCTGCCCAGTGTCAGGTCAAACAGGAAAAACTGAGTCCCCCTCATGCATATCTGGTAACATAAATGAGAATTATACATCTCTGATCTTGAGTTACCTATGTTTTAGTGTCTTCTATCAGTGCATGACTTAGTCTAAATTGATAAGCATGTATAAACTAAAAGGCAGTCATGAGGATTTGGGAGTCATTGTAATTAGTTTCTCAATTATGGATTTTTTTGTAATGTACTCAGTACAGGGTCTACATATTCTCAATGTGCAGATTGGAGTCATGATGATTGGCCTGTTTATAGCCTCCGAAGAGCAGGGATTGGTTATAGGTATGCACCAGCATGCCGAGTCTCAATTGGCATCTCAGCATGCCCCAAGAGTAGGGACAGGACAGCAGGCTGGAGATTTATGCCCAGCCAATGCACTCTGCCTAAGCAGGTACTTCCATCCACTGAGCTTTCAGGTTGGCCATAAAGTCTTATAAATGTAAATGTTATAAATTCTTATAAATGAAATGCCAGAAATAAGACAAACACATATTTGATTTCTCTCTAAAGCAAAATATATGATTCTACTAATACATTTGTTCCCTTGTTTGTACCAGTTTGCCTCTGGCCATAACATATATTCCCTACTGAAGAAACTGCTTCTTGCCATCAAAGGTGTTTTCATGCTGTGAGAACTAAACATGAAGAGTTTTATCTGTTTTTCATTACCCAGTTTCCCACTCATCCACATACACATTTGACTCATAGTTCTGCTACTTGAGAATATGGGACATTTGTTGATCTCATTCTGTCCCCACCCATCAATTATATCTTTACCAAAGAGATATTTCTTGCTGAAGTTTCCTCCTAACTGGTGGACTGGTTGGCAATGTTGAACTTCTGCCCTATTGTCTTTCAGTATGAGTCTTCACTCATATCATTTCTCACTCATAGCAGAACCAATATCTCTTATTCTTATCCATTTTAAGATGTTTTCAGCTTAGCCCTCTCCACTTCAGGAAAATACTGTTGACCTAAAGCTCAAAAAACTTGTTTTCATTTTCATAACTCAGTGGTAGCTAACTACTGCATGATTTCTTGGGATTACAGCAGTGGGTATTCCTGTCATGATTTGTTCATTTCCTGTGTGTTTTCTATATTGCTACTGATTGATATCTTCATATAAGATAGAAGTCCAGAAGAGCCTGGCCAAAATGTAGCCAGTGATCTTACCAGTAGCTTCTCCTCCCTTGGCATCTGCTGCCGAACTGTAAACTTACCTTTGTGTTACACTCTGGACCCTGGGGATTATCCTTGAATAGAACATAGTCCTTCTGCTTCAAACAATTGACTCTACTAATATTCATGATCCAGAGGTTCTCCTGCCTATCCTTAATGGTTTCTGAGAGCCCTCTCAGCAGGCATTACTGCATTTAAGAAGTCCTTCCTTAGCAATTTAATGGGTCGATGCACCTTTTCAGTTCTTTATAACTTTCTTAGCACTTATTGATAGTCATCAAACTAAATTTTTATTTTCAACTTGACCATTTGGACCTGTTCTTAGAATTAAAGTTTGCTGAGGGCAGAGCTTAGTTTTCCTTCATCCTGATATGTCTAAGGCACATCTCTTCTGAGAAACTTATCCTCTTTATATAGAAAGTAAACCTACAGCTCTGTTTTAAAATATACTCTGGCTTGAAAAAAAACAATTGAAGGCAGAAGATTCAAAACATATCTATTAGCCGGGCGTGGTGGCTCACGCCTGTAATCCCAGCACTTGGGAGGCTGAGGAAGGAGGATTGGTGCGAGTTCGAGACCAGCCTGGGCTACAAAAGTGAGTGCAGGACCAGCCTCAACTGCATAGCGAGACCCTGTATCAAAAAGAAAAAAAAAAAAAAAAAAAAAAAAAAAAACGTATCTATTAACAATAAATGACTACACATGTAGAGTAGTAAAAATTCTCACTTATAACAGATGATTTGTCCAAAAATGTGTATTTTAAGGCTGACCAGATAGCTTAGTGGCCTAAGACACCTGCATAAGCAGACAAAGGGCTCATTTTGACAAAGGGCCCTGGTGTGCTATGCCAGTCCCCCTGCCAGGGAACTCTGAGAGGGCTACTAAGTCTGGGTGGAGTGGCATGCACCTGTAATTTCAGCTTGGGAGTCTAAACACAAGAGGATCACTACAGGCTCAATCTGTGTAGTGAGACCCTGTACTAAATACATAAATAGATAGATAGATAGATAGATAGATAGATAGATAGATAGATAAATGCGTATTTCAAAAACCTAGAAGAATTTTGACACAAGGTAATTATTAGCTCTTAATAATGATCTAATTTTAGAGTGCTTATTCTGATTTGAATATTACACAGTGTAAAGGAATATCAAAACATCACATTGTACATCACAAACATACACAAATTTCATAGGTCAATTAAGTTTCCAACAATGATTTTTACAAAGTCAACAAAGTAGGTTTGAAGCTTTTCTCCTTAGAAAGACATATTATTAAAAAGTGTCAAGTTGGATCCCAGGCTGGAAAATTGAATGACTTATTACAAAATTTTTGTTGTAGGCAACTGAGTTAGATTAAAAATATTATAAGCTGCCAAACAGGGCTAGGTCCTCAGAAGGTGCCAGTATGAAGGCAATGTACCTGGCAGCTGTAGGAGAGACAAGCACTCCTATGGTGGGCTAGACCTTGAGATAAAATGTTAAACAAAGGCAGCTACATACATTCCTAGGAATATATAACAGGGATTAATATGCTAAATAATTTTCAGTCCCCTTGAAAAACCCAGGAAGAGTCACTAAACCAGCCTTCTGTAGGAAGTCTTCTGCTTTCCTGTGTGCTTGCTGTGTGACCCTTTTTCCCATTGGATCCTGATTTATTCAATTTTACCGGAGCAATTATGCTTGTAATCCTATTGGTGGATCATAGTTTGGCCCGCCCCATGCTCATCCTGTGAGTTTCTATGTTTCCCACCTGGCACACACCTCTCCTGGTGGATTTGCTCTATAAAAATCCCTAGAAATTGCAGGCTCCTGGGCAACCCACTTGGATCCTTTTCTGCTTCTCTCTGAGACAGAAGCTCTTTGTCCCAGTAAATATTCTGTGCTTAACCTCCATTATTTCTAAAATTCATTTTTTGGTTTTAGATAACACAAAATGATCCAAGCTATCATTCAGCTTGGGAGTTTCGTTCCACTATATCACTGTATATATATATATATATATATATATATATATATATATATATATATATATATGATTTGGAAACTAACTCTGTGTTACCCAAGAAGAGAATCATCTCTTCTTATTTAGATGCTTTCAAATGTAGGCATAAAAATTGCACCTAATGTATGTTTTCTGATACATGAAGCTATGAAGAACAAGACATTGTCTGTATGGTGTTCAGACAATATAAAATCAAATTCTTGAACTTTTTGGCCAGGAAGATGGTTCAGTAGTCTACAGAGCCTACTTAGGAAAGCTCAGGCAACAGCAGAGACCATGGTTTTTTCCCAGGCACCACATGCCGCACTAGCCCCAGCCCCAGGGAAGGCTGAGCTGGCCATAAAAAAAAAAAAAAAAAAAAAAATCTAGAAATTTCTCCTTTGCTTATTTTTAAAGCATACACTGAAGACAAAAAACAACAGAGCCATACCTACTTTTTTTCTTTTCTTTACACCTCACAGATGATTTTTTTATTCCAACTTATTGCATAAAATGATAAATTCTGAGGAAAGCCTTAGTGCCCTAGGATTCCCCTCCTTACCAAGAAGACTGATTAATAGGGGAGAAGACAGGTGAGACTGATGTAGGGGACTGAGAGTCCTAATCTTAAAGATGCTGGAGATGAGTTCATATTCTCTAAAACCAAAGAATGAATTTGCAACCACAGAGGATAAGAGCAGAGTATTTACTGGGGGAAAGAAAGATTTTGTTTACGAGGACAGAAGCATACCTGAGCAGGTTCCCCAGGAATCTGCCTTTTCCAGGGATTTTTATAAAACAAACCCTTGAGGTAAGGTGTGTATATATAAGCTGGAAATTTTAGAAACTCATACATGAGATGGGACAAAACCATGGTCAGCACATCTGCTCAGGTAAATTTCATTAAATCCAGGACCAAATGGGGAACTGAGTCCCATGGCAGCCAGACATGCACATAGAGCATAGGCCTTTCCTGTAGGGGGTAGGGCTAGTGACCTTTCCTGACTTCCTCAAGGTGATTGTCAATGTCTGATGGGTCTCTTTAGGCAGGTAAGCATTTGTTTGATCTTTTGTCTTGAGATCTTGCCCATAGCAGGAGTGTCTGTCTCTCTCACAGTTCGAAGGTATCCTGCCTTCCACATTGGCTCCCCCTTTGAGTGTCTATCCCTATCTGACTGCCTGTAATACTTCTATCTAACTCAACATCCCAAAGCAAAACACCAACACAGCATACAATGGATCACCAGTAAAAGAACTCAGGCAGTAAGGGCTTCCAAGTACATGATCACTTGCTCAAACATGTAAAACAGAAGAGCAAAACCTCACCTCATTCATCAGAGAATCAAACTGAGGATTCACAAAAGGAAAATTACTTTCACAGTTAAAACCAAATGTTGGTGCATGCCTAGGGCAACATTGCAGAGGAGGAGACAGGTGTTTTCTGGTATACAAAACAATGATAAGAAGAGGGACTGCAAGAGAAGGGGCACTTTGCTTTAGGAAACACAGAATCCAGAGCTGAAAGGAGATGGGGCTTTGTGACCACATCAAGAACTCACTGATTCTGCCCTGTGGTGGGTGTATGTAGGTTGAGAGCTGTGGGAATGCTTAACACAGGTGAGCTTTTTGCAGTTATCTGACCATGGTAGGCTGGAAAGCAGGAAGAGGAAGGCAGGCAAAGGTGAGTCTAAAAGCAGATACAGAGGCCTCAATCATTGGGGCTTAACCACCATAAATAATAACATTCTAGAAAGACAGGCAACTCTGACAGTTTCCCTTCATTTTCATATGTAGCAAATAATTTCATATGAATTAGTTTAATAAAGAGGTACTTTCTAAGAGAAATCTTTTAGAGTCTTATCAGTATTTCCTCTCTGATGCCAACTGAGACAATTTGGGCCCATTTACTTCAATGATGCACTGAGAAAGATCCAGAGGTGCCTTCTACAGAGGAAAGGAAACTTGGTTCAACTTATGTACAAGACAAAGAGAATAGCACCATGAAAAAAGACACAGTTGAGGTTTTGTTATGTATGTTAGTCATGTAGAAATAGGGCAGGCAGCCAGACAGGCCTAGACCCTTGAGGAGACAGTACGGAAGACAAGACCTTGTAACTGTGGGAGAGACAGGCACATCTTCTGTAGCCAGACCACCAGAGAAAAGAGTAAACAAATCCAGTCGCGTACTTCCCGAGGAACGGGTGTCATCATGATATTTTACATATTTGTCAGTGACCATGAAAAAGCCAGGAGTCACTGACTCAATCACTGCAGAAAAAGCTCCTGTTCTGTATTCATGCCCACTTACTACCTGATAGCTTCTGCATTCGATCCCAATTTAACCAATTTTAGCTGCACAATTAATCTTTTTTTTTTTTTTTTTTTTTTTTTTTTTTTTTTTTTTTTTTTTTTTTTTTGTCTTTTGGAGACAGGGTCTCGCTATGCAGTTGAGGCTGGCCTTGAGCTCACTTTTGTAGCCCAGGCTGGTCTCGAACTTGCACCGATCCTCCTGCCTCAGCCTCCCGAGTGCTGGGATTACAGGCGTGCGCCACCACGCCCGGCTGCACAATTAATCTTATTAGTGAATTATAGTTTTGTGCCACTTTATGTGTCAGTCCCTCTGTTTTCCACCTTAAATCTGCCTCACCTTATGGTTTTGTTCTACAAACCCGGCAGGAATCATAGATTGCTTGGCAATCTATTCAAGGTTCTCTGCTGTCCCTCTCCCATCTCCTGGGCAGAAGCTTTCTTTCTCTCAATAAATATTCTGCTTCATTCTTTATTTTTCAAGACTAGGGTTCAAACTCACGACCTTGCACTTTCCAGGCAGGTGCATGTGCCATGGAGCTATCTCCCCAGCCTCTTCATTCTTTGGTTTTAGAGAACACAACTCATCCCAGGTATCTTTCAGGTTGAAAATTTCATTTCCCTATATAAATAGGACAGGTGTTCCAGAAGTCTATGTAAGATGTTACTCCTCAGCTCTGTGGAACATGTTTATATTTCTTAAAATATTGTCCAATTACACCTAGAACATAGAGCTATTTGAATATATATATATATATATATACATATATATATATATATATATAATTTCAGTATTCTATTTTGAACATCCCTATTTCATAGATAAACTGCTTTCTCACAATGGAGCTACAATTGCCATTTTCATAAAGAATATTCTCAAAACTAGGGTTAATGATTTGTTTGTAACTGAACACTTTCATAGCAAAGGATAGACTGTAAGGAGTTCTTATTTCAGAGGATTTAAGAGCACAGCTTCTGAGTAATGAAATACTTTATGATTTCTAATTGGTTTAGCTATTCCAAGATCTTTCTAGGTGGATATCATTTAGATATTTTTTGTAATTTTCTTTTAATGGGGGTCTTAAGCTTGATATTTCTATCTAGCTTCAGTGTAACGTCTTTTAATCACTCTAAATTATCAGTGATGTCTGAAACATTTTGGGTGAATATAGATTGATTTTAATTAACTTTCTCATGCTTTTGCATAAAAGCAGTCCTTTTCAATTTGCCTAATTGGATTACACAACCTCTTGGAGCAGAGGAATGATGGACGTTAAAAGGTTGGGAAAAGAGACACAAACAAAGTTGTTTACTGCCTAATAGCCCCTGTTGGAGTTTTCAGTTGTGCTTGATCAAGTAAGACCACTGGGTATGAATCTAGGTAAGACCCCTTCTCATTCAAATAGACTGTCACCAACAGAGCCCTTGGGATTCCTCAAGGATAAACTTTAACTGTGCAGGAAAAAAAAAACTAAAGGGGATTTCTTTGAAGCTTATTCAAACAACTGCCCCAGTTAAAATACTGTCTTCTTGGAAACTTCTTCTGCTTTCATATTTGGTAGAAAGGAAAGCCTCTCAGTGTGCGCATCAGTGTACCTTTCAAGGAAGAGAGAGAAATCTGTCAGGCCATGTATGTAAAATGTGCCTGGGATTGTTATTATTGCGTGACATAAGCCTTAAGGTGATAAGACAATGGATAGAAATTGCAGCAAGATAGGACACAAGGCTGAAGCTCCAGAACTTTGAAGTTATAAAGAATAAAGCAAAATCCTTCTTTTTAAAATGTAAACAACTCCACAAATAAATCTAAAAATCTAAGGTGGGCGTGGTGGCTCACACCTGTAATCCCAGCACTTGGGAGGCTGAGGCAGGAGGATCAGTGTGAGTTTGAGACCAGCCTGGGCTACAAAAGTGAGTTCAATGACAGCCTCAACTGCATAACGAGACCCTGTCTCGAGAAGACAATAATAATAATAATAATAATAATAATAATAATAATCTAAATAGAAAGCTTATGAAATTACCTCAAATTTTGCTGTGACTGTTAGCGTTTACAAAGGTATTTCAGCTAACTCAAAAGAAAAAAAAAAAGGACCTCTACATCTTTTTCTTCATTTGGGAGAGAATAAGATATAATGAAAAATAACAGTAATGATACAGAATTTCAAACAAAATGATAGAAACTCGGCAATTGCTGTTACATTACTTACTGCTTTCTTCAGAGTTGTTCAGATTACCAGATATAAGCATGTAAAATTTGTCAAAATAATTAAACCCTAACTGTTCCTTTCAGTAAACCAATAGAAATAAGTGGGACAATTATCTTAGCTATCTTGTGTGTCTATTTATTTATTGTCCTTTCTTTCTTTTCTACTTTCTCTCATCCCAATAGCACCCCCCCCCCTTTTTTCCAGTAGCATTTTAAAGACAGTTCTCTTAAACATCAGCTGTCATTTGGATAGATTCAGGAATTCAGCTAAGAAGAACAACCTGACACAACCATTTTAAAAATAAATATTAATATTTGTTAATAATTTCACACACATTTTGATTTGCTCTTCCTCCTCCTCCTCTTCTTCTTGCTCTTCTTCTTTTCTTCTTCTTCTTCTTCTTCTTCTTCTTCTTCTTCTTCTTCTTCTTCTTCTTCTTCTTCTTCTTTTTCTTCTCCTTCTCCTCCTTCATCTCCTCTTCCTCCTCCTCCTATCATGAGAAGTTGCATTAGTTGCTTGTGATGTCATGGTGAAATACCACTGAGTAACAGGCTCAAGCAGCCAAAATTGATGTCTTCTTGACTTTGGAACCCAGAAGTCAAGATGAACTTGGGAAGTTGGCTGTCTTCGACTTGTAAACAGTGCCTTGTCTCCCTTTTATCTCATGGCTTTTATGTCATGCTCCTCAGCCTTGATGTTTCCTTAATTGTTTCACCTTTTCAAACACTAGTTATCTTGTTTTAAAGCCCATACTAATGGGTTTGTTTTAACTTAAACACATTTTTAAGGCCCATATTTTATATTGTGAGACACTGAATTGTTACAGGGTTAGAGATTGAAAACAAAATTGAAAATTTGTTGTGCAAAATTCAATTCATAATAGACATTAAGCAATTTTAATAGCCATCAGTTAGGTAACAATAAACATCTTATGGTATATTTATATAATAAATAAATACAATAACTACTACGTTGCCATGGAAAATAATTAAGCTGTTTATTTTAAGATACTCCCATGCCGGGCGTATCTTACAGGCAAACGCCTGTAATCCCAGCACTTGGGAGGCTGAGGCAGGAGGATCAGTGCGAGTTCGAGATCAGCCTGGGCTAGAAAAGTGAGCTCAAGGTTAACCTGAACTGCATAGTGAGACCCTGTCTCACAAAGGCAAAAAAAAAAAAAAAAAAAATACTCCCCATGATAGATTCAACAGAAAATAAAAGACATAGAAAATTAAAACATGTTGATGCATTAGAATGACACAAATCTATCAGAAAAAGACATATTTCCAATTATATAAGCGCGCGCACACACACACACACACACACACACACAGGTTCTGAGGTCATCAGCAGAGGGTTGGACATACCATCAATGATAGTGCTTTCTGTAGAGAATGAGATACATCTTATAACCTATCAATAGGGGAAGCAAAAAGAAAAATATACATATATATATATATATGTATTTTTGTCATACTATTTCTTTTTAAATTAAAGCTGAATAATGCACAATGTTTGTGAATGAATCAGTGTGGAATAAAGACAGATTCTCCTGTTTTAGTTCTTGGAGGAAGACTGCTATTGTCTCTGTCTGTCTCTCTCTCTCTCTCTATCTCTTTCTATGTCTCTCTCTGTCTCTCTGTCTGTCTCTGTTTCTGTCTGTCTCTGTCTCTGTCTCTCTGTCTGTCTCTGTTTCTGTCTGTCTCTGTCTCTCTCTGTCTCTGTCTCTGTCTCTCTGTCTGTCTCTGTTTCTGTCTGTCTCTGTCTCTCTCTGTCTCTGTCTCTGTCTCTCTCTCTCTCTCTCTTTCTTTGTAGAGGCAATCAAACTCAAGACCTTATGCTTGCTATACAGGTGCTTAAGCAGCTGAGCTATCTACCCAGCTTCTTTCTAAAAAAGGTTTTATCTAATTATTTGCTCATTTACTTGGTACAGAGTCTCAGTACACAGCCCATATCCGTAGTGATCCTCTTATCTCAGCTTCCCCCATGATGGGATTATGGTTGTGTGCCACTGTGCCCCATTTTGATGATCAGCAAATCAGCCGCTAAGTTCCATGGCTGGCATGAGATGCGTCACTGCTGAACTTGGTTGCTTGTGCTTGCCAAGCAGTCACTTAGACAGCAGAGGACAGCAGAGTTATCTTCCTAACCCATTCTTTCTTCTTTTTTCAATCTCTCTCTCTCTCTCTCTCTCTCTCTCTCTCTCTCTCTCTCTCTCTCTCTCTCTCTTTTAGGCTGGGCTCAACCTTGCAATCCTCCTGATTCAGATTCCCAAAGATCTGGGAGTACAGGAATATTCCACCTCACACAACACTTACTATTCTTTTTAATGTGCATGCCCGTTTTCAAAAAGGAAGCAAATAATTTTGAAATGTTTAACAGAAAGAGTTGTTCTAATATATAATCTGTAAAAATTACCCTTATGTCTTTAAGAAAATCAGTGCAGAAATAAAATAATACATAAATTTGTGTGAATCAAGATCCATAATTGGGGCTGGAGAGATAGCTCCATGGCACAAGTGCCTGTCTGGCAAGTGCAAGGTCGTGAGTTCGAACCCCGGTCCCTCAAAGAAAAAAAAAAAAAAAAGAGAGAGAAAGAGAGACGTAATCCTCAAGCTCTTCAGTCTTAAGAGCTTTCCAGTAACATTGCTAGCATGACATTCTTCTTTCTTTTGATACTTCAAGTAATTAAATCTTCTTCACTAAGGTCATTCCAATGTAATATTGAACTCCATAGTAAAGCCAGTTCTATTATCATAAGCCACCAATGTGTTACTCCGATTATGAGACCATATTCTGCCAGACTATGCTGTAGTTGCCTAACATGTGTATAATATTAAGTTGACCATCACTCCACTACAGAACATGTCATCAACCCTATGATAATGCAATTCGGCTTTCTTGAAGGACTGAGAAAATTTTGTGGTGTTGTTCCAAAGTTTTCCCTATCTTTCTGAGGTAGATTGATGTTTGGTTTAATTATCAGGATTGACTGAACTTTTTGCAGTTGAGTGACAGCTACCTACTTGGTCGAACTGGAACAGTCTACAAACAAATGAGTTCTCCAGATGTGGCGGCTTATAAATAACCACCCAGGTGCTGTCTGCGGGTGTAATGGGAAGACAGGCATTGTAAACAATAACTGAATGTTTTCTGAAATTTTAGGGAGGGCATCCAAATGGAGAGAATGCATAGATTGTCAATTTTTCATTTAGAAGAATATTTTCACAATACTTTTTATCTTTAGCATCATCTTTGACCAGTCGTTAAATAATTATTCAACCTCTTACACATATCTTGTGTCCACCCCCTGGAAGTGGTAAATCCCAAAGGAAGAGATCAGAGACAGACTCTGCCAGGAGTTCCCTTACCATCCTCCTTTTCCACTCTCATTCACTAGAATGCTGTACCATTATGAATTTATAATAAACCCAAATAGTTCCTTAGTCAAATTATTCCAGGGCAAACTGTTGACTACAGAAAGAATGTCAGCTCCTTAGCTGAGACAGGCTCTCCATTGCTCCATTGCATGTTATGGCTCCTGGCTTTCCTTCCCCTCCAATCTCCCAGAATTCCTTCTTTTAAAATTTTTTATCCAGCAATTACATAATACTTATAGTGTCCTGAATATATTAAATATAATTGTGGGGTAAAAAATTCCAAAAGCAATTTTATGCTTCATTCTAAGTATCTAATGGACAACGTTCTATACATACAAGTGCTTATTCCTAACTCTTTCAAAGTTTTGCTGCAGATGAAATTAGAATTTCCCACCTTTATTAATTTAAATAGGAAAATATTTCTAACATTCCATGAAAGGGAAGAATGTAAAAACTTTAATGCCAAGACATTATCCAAGAATTGGAATTTAAGAAAGCAGACTAAATGACTTCTTTATTTGGAATTTTGATCACTGTGATGCTAGTAGTTTCTTTGTTGGAATTTGATTTGTGCTATAAATCTTGCAGGTACAAATATTATACTTCTAATAAATTATAACAAGCCACGTTTTTGCTGACAGTTCAACATTACAATAAAATCATTCAATTACTATCAACCCTAGGTGATATGAAGCAGTCCGAATTGACTGGGTGTAAAAGGGATTTTCTATCTGCAATGTTTATTGCTCTTTTTTTTTTTCTTTCCATTTTGAGGGCTCGTAAGTGACCATGCAAATGAGGAAAAGAATCACTGAAAGTTAGTTTTGATCCATTATGCTTTTCTCCATAGTAGTTTCCCCAAATTCATTGTTTCATTTTCTGTAGTTTCAAATAACTGTAGCAAAACTTGGCTCCAAAGCATTAAATGGAAAATTTTTAACACAAATAATTTATGCACATTTGAAACTCTGCTTAACTTTGAGTACTATAATGAGATTTCGCCTATCACTCCTGAGAGTGAGTTATTCCTTTGACTACCCATTTTCTAAGCTTAGTCACCCTCTAGCTTATCAGTTTGTCCCAATATTTCATGCTTTTATTCAAGTAGCTCCTAGTTTACTTAACTAGAGTCCCAAACCACAAGAATGGAAATACTAGCACTTCACCAATGTCAGTGACATGTAATAAAATGCTTACTTCAAAGGAAACATCTCAACTTAATAAGGAAAGAGAAAATATATGCTGGCGTGGCTAAAAGCTATTATATTAGACAGTCTTATAGCCCCAGCATTGCAAAACAGGAAAATGAAATCTCTGTTAGTTTGGCTGCCACATCTTAAGCCACAAAAGTTATGGCCATAGTATATAACAAGTATTTAGTAAATACATAACATGAGTTAAATTTGTATATTTAAGTTGTGGCTTAGATCAAAAATGACCCCAAACATTTCATATGAGGAATGTGATGGAATCCTGGGACAACTGTTTCTATAAGTGGATTTACCCATAGATTAATTCAGTAGCTGAATGTGCGGTTACGAGGGGATGTAGTTGGAGGTGGGCCCCTAGGGTATGACCTTGATGTAGACAGCTAAATTCTATAGAAATATTATAGGGAATCAGTCAGGGCCAGGCCCTCAAGGACAATATAGAAGCCAAAGTGACTTTGCAGCTTTGGAAGAGGCAGACACTCCCTGCTGTGTGCCAAACTTTGAGACAAAAGAGTGAACAAATGTAGCCACATACTGGAATGGACACAAGAAACTGATATTCTAAATAGGTATTAATGATCTTAAAAGAGCCCACATGAGTCGACAACCCAACACCCAACAGAAAGAGACCTTGTCCTGTATTCATACCCACTTTCTACATGACTTACTTCCCCCATTTGATTATGATTTAATCCATTTTATTTGAGCAACTCATTGGTTGACCATAGTTCTGTCCCACCTCATGACCACCTAAGTGAGTTTCTATGCTTTCTACAACCTTAGCCCCACCTCTACACATGGTTTTATATAGGAGCATGATATTCCTGTCTCTAGAGTTGACCAAAGGGTCTCGGTTTTTATTTGTTTGTTTTTTGTTTTAAGGAAAGGTCTACAGGGTGTTCAGGGTCTCACCACTAGACTGGACTCCAGTGATGTGTTAACAACCTCCCAAGAGCTGGGATTAGAAGCTTGTACCACCACAACTAGTCTCAATTGCCCTCTCAGTACCCCTGGGGGGAGGGCCAGCATGGCAGGCCTGGGGATCAAACCCCTGGTTGCAGGCGATTTAATCATCTGAGCTATTTGGGCAACTCACTGAGCTGTTTGGCCAGCCCTTATTTGTTTTTAAAA
This sequence comes from Myocastor coypus, assembly GCA_004027025.1. Taxonomy (NCBI): domain Eukaryota; kingdom Metazoa; phylum Chordata; class Mammalia; order Rodentia; family Myocastoridae; genus Myocastor; species Myocastor coypus. The sequence continues at coordinate 53,870 of PVJA010003792.1, read as the reverse complement.
TAAAAGTTTTCTTGATTATAAAGCTACTATGCAATCATTCTAAGCACAATTAAGAAAACAGAAGTCAGCCATACTTGCACAGATATTTATGAGGGATCTCAGATATGACTTAAAGAATGAAAACTGGCCTCTAGAATTTCCCTTCTTAATTGTCTACATTGTATTAACCTGTTTTGAAAGAACACTTCTAGTTGATTTACTACTTTGTTTACAATGCTTTGCACCTTTGACTAAAAGTTGAAATCTGTTATTTTTAAAGTTTCTATTCCATCCCATGCAAAGATTTTTCTCCTATGTTCTTTTTGCATTAGAATAGCAATTATAAAAGCAAATGTAAAAGTTATCCGTCCCTTGAGGGTTGCAAGTTATATATATTCTTGGTATCTGGCACATCTGACATAAATTCTTCATGCACCATAGTTACTTGATGCAAATAATAAGTATACTTTGGATATATACTTTAAAAGTGTTACAATTTTTACTAAAATATGGCACAAGGGTTTTGTGTATCCAACCATTCACCATTAGGAGGATGGCAAGATTACAAAAATTAATATTCATCATTGAATTAAACAGTGGGTGAGTTCATAGCATAATGTCCACAGGTAGCATATGAAGCTCAGTTGGAGCAGGTGTTAAGTACTACTTTTGCATTGGTCCCCCACTCAGCGGATATTTCCCACTCTAGCTCGTGTCTTCTCTCACGTTGCTTCTTGTCTATTGTGAGTTGTGCAGGTTTCCCCCACCAAGCCTTTGCATTGTGCCATTTCTGTCTGGGAGCAAACCCACAATTGGCTGAAATCTCTGGGAACTGAAATACAGCCTTCCTCCTTTACACTGTCAATGAAGAGAAATCCGACCAACCCAGAAAACCTGTACTGGAGTGGACACTTCTATGACCATGTATGAGCTGTATGTGACCATGTGATTCAGAAACTTTTGAAAGTGGTCTTTAGAAAACTTTACAGATGCTGACTAGAGACGTCTCAGAATGTTATAATGAGTGTGATGAAGGAATTCTGGCTAAAATTTAGAAGGACAAAATATGAACAAGTGTTGGACAGTAAAGGTCAGGTTCATGAGGTTTCAGATGGGAAGGGATGCTCTGCTGAATGTTGGAGTAGAGAACATTTATGTTACACTTCAGCAACTGACTTGTCTTCAGTTTGCCTATGTACTGAGACTGCAGCAGAGTTCAAAGAAGATTAATTCAGGCTGTGCAGGAAACTTCAAGGTAGCCTAACGTGCAGAGAGCAGCCTCCACACCACAGGACGCGTTTTGCCCAGACCATCAGGAGAATCAAAAGCAGAAAGCAGAGTAACAAGCTGCAGAAGTGGGAATTTTGGCAAGAAGAGTAAAGGTGATAGGAGTGTGAAGGGAAAAGGAGGGGCAGGAAAGCACGGTTGCTTCAAGGATGAGCACTGCTTAAAAAGAAAAAGCTAAGAAATTTGCACCAATGGGAAGGATGACTTGAGGGGCTCTCACATTTTGGCCTGATGCCACCCATCACAAATTCAAAAATGAGAAATGATAAACTCATCAAGATTTTCCTTGAAAGATCTCCAGTGTGTTTTGTTTATGCAAAGCCACCCACGAAAGTGCATTGGTGAGTTTAGTCCTTCAGATGATGCAGCCATGGCTCGCAAAAGCCTGCCTACCACTTGAGTAGACAGCAGATCATAGCACCACATGTTGTGCCCATTTTCTGTGGCATTGAAAATGTACAAGAAATGGAGTTGCATGAGCTTCCAGTTAAATGTCAGAAGAAGGTAGGGAGGCAGTGCATAGTCCTAGCATAAAGCCCCATAAACGATTATGTGTAAAGCTATGAGAGTGAAGCTCATCCTACAGTAGATACTCCAGGAAGTTAGAAGTACCAGGAGAACAACTGCCTCCTGAGAAAAGCCACAGGCAATGAGAGAGTCCAGCCAAAGAAAGAGGGTTTTTTGGCTCCAGCCTGAGAAGCAGTGGGATGAATGATGCTGAGACACTTTGAAGCTCAAACCTCGTGTGCACATGGTTGATGGATGTAGAAGTACAGGGTTTAATACTGTGGTGAATTCAGCGTGGCTCCTAATATTTATATTAACTTTCTCTTCCATTTTAGAACAGGAGACTGTACCCTGTGTAACTATGTACTAGATGTACTTGACTGTATTTTTTTTTCCTAAGAACCTTATAGCTAAGAGATACTCTTGAGTCTCAAAAGACAGTTGTGAACTTGAACTTGTGAACAATCCTCAAATAGGCTAGATTTTGGCAACTCTTGGCAATGGGCTCAGTGTATTTTGCATAAGGAGATAGGTACCATCCTTTTCAGAGGCAGAACATAATGGTTCAAATCTAACATGTTCTCTAGAAGTCCTTTGTGTACAAAGGCATGGATTTTGAAAGGTGATCAGAGTACAAGGGTGTTCATAGCAGCGAATTAATCCAGTTATGAAATGATAGCTGAATATTGTGTTCAAGGGTGACCAAGTTGGAATACATGGACCACTGATTAACTCTGGCTATCTTTCTGTCTCTCTGTCTCTCTCTCTGTGTGTCCCTGTTTCTCTTTCTTTCCCACTCTCCTCCCTTTCTCTTTCTCCCTCTTCCTTTCTCTCACCCTCTCTCTCTTTATCCCTCTCCTTGCTTTCTCTGCTTCCTAGCAGGGATCAGATTAGTAGATATTTCCTGATGAGCCCTCTCCCATGTTATTTTTACTAGAGACCTAACTTACCATGGACCTAAACCTCTAAAGTCATCAGTGAAAATAAACTTCTTCTATGCTGCAGATTCCAAATAGCTATTCTAGAACCAGGAAACCTGAATGCTACATAAAATAAGTGAATGATTCATTGTCAGATGAGGGCATTTCTTCCTGTTTTATTTCTTTGAGGAAGAGAGGAAAAAGTCATTGTCATAAATAAGTGTGCCTATTTGTAAGTATAATGGAGTACTTGGGAGGAGGAAGAATGGCTCTTTAATACAATGTAACTTTTCAGCAACAAAAGCTTTAAATTTAAGCTAAACACAGAATATAATAAAAAATACCATGAGAGAAGAGTGTGGGTTTTTTAGTAGTTTTATTTTGTTTTGGTATTAATTGTTATAGTAAAAGACACGCTGCAGAGATCCATGAAATAAATGTGTCTGAAGGGAAAGGGAGTACTTTGGGGACTTTGTGGGGAATTAATACAATGCATCATTTGCTGTGGTAAATTTTACAATTTAAAATTCCCCTCTGTTGTTTGATCACCATTCACTGATAACATATTTTCTACAAACTCTGTCAAATGAAAATATCAAAGAGACACCTACTCATTCACTTTATTTACCAGATGTGGCACTTTGTGGGTTGTGATTCTCCAAATCAATGCAATTGAGAAATATATGTGCTTTGAATCTAGCAAGCCACAAGAGCACAACTAAGAATATTCATAAAAGAAGATGTCAGACATGCTACAGAATGTGGTAATGAATGGTAGCGTGTGTGTTCAAAATGAGGGATAGTATTTTGGGGGGGGAGTCAGTGATGTGCCTTCAGTGCTACAGATTTTTCTTTTAATTCAAATGATCAATATATATATATATACATATATATATACATATATATATACACATATATATATATGTATATATATATATATATATATATTTTTTTTTTTTTCAGAACTGGGGATTGAACTAAGGCCCTTGTAGGCAAGCCCTTTTTCTACTGAGCTATCTCCCTAGCCCTAGTCATTATAATTTTTAATCAAACCTCATAAAATAAGCAGCTGAGATGGAGTAGTAAGAACAAATTCAGGGGGCTGCAGGGACTGAGGTTCAATCCCCGGCACCACATGCTGTGCCAGCCCTGCCCTCAGGTCAGGCTGAGCCGGCCATAAAAATAAAATAAACAAACAAACAAAAGTTCTGAAACAATAAAATAAAAGAAAAGAAAAAGAAAATTCTTTAAAAAAAAAGAAGAACAAATTCAGATTATCTGTCTCTAGAAAATTCTGAACCAAACCTTTTCGAGTATACACGGGCCTCAAGATGTTTTAGGTCACCGATTGAGTGTGGCAAAGGACAATACAGTAATGTGACACAGCACATAGTCCATTTTTGTTTGTTTTGTGTTTTTAAGCTGGTGAGACAATTTTCTAGGAATGAATTAGAAACTAAAAGGAAAATTCCTGTTTTATTCAGACAGAATGTTTTTGTTTCCTGGACATATAAGTCCAACTTACTTGAGATTCCGAAAACTCAGAACAAGATGGGATGAATAGTCAGGATCTAGTCAATTGAGAAATTATCTGAGCAGATATATAGTTTGCCTATTTGATTCTCTGACATATAGAACTTAAAGGAATAAAGTTATATGGTTTCAGAGGTTTTGGTCCACATTCTGTTGTCTCCAAGACAGAAAGACTTTAGGGGGGCACAACCCAGGAAAGGTGTTCATTTTTGGTGAGTGCAAAAGGCCAAGTTGTTTGGAAAGAGTCAATGAAATGATACAGACTCTAAAAGCATGCCTCAAATCAGGCCACAACACCTAATAGGCAATTCTACTGACCCCGACATGTGTGAGTCACTTGGAGGACAGTTCGTACATTACTTGTAACAAGTAAATGTCTTCACCTTCATGAAGAGAGAACTACTCTAAACAACAGAAACTCTGAAAGGCAGAGAATATCAGCAGTATGTTTTGAGTGCAGGTTCGGATAAAAATAGTGTTGGGCAATGACATTGCTGATATTTTGGGTGAAGACTTTATTGTAGAATACTGTCTAACATTTTAGGTTGTTCACCAGTAGCCCAACTTGAAGCCACCAGATGCTAACTTTACTCACTGTTCAACTACTCACCGATTTCCCTTATAAGGCAGTCTTTTACAAATGTTTACCAAGTTAATGAACACTGCTTTTAATTTATCTGTCCTCTTCTTTGTATCTTTAAAGAATATTCCACAGTGAAACTGATATTCATTTAATACATTTATAAACCTAAATCTCAACAACAGGAAATTATTGACTCAAAACAGATTGTACTCTGTGTAATCCTTGATGACATAGCACTAATATAATTAGCAATAAAAAATGGGATGAGGATAAAAGTTTTGGAGTGGTAATAGTAATTTGCACCAAAAGTCCATCCGTACTGCTTTAAGCATATAGGAAGGCTAATGATACTAACTTAACAATTTTAATGGCATTTTTTCTTAATTTCTTTTTTTACCTTTTATTTTTATTTATTTAATTTTATATTATTTTTATTTTAAAGACGAAAAAATAGCAGAAACAAAGATAGAAAAATCAGTAACGAGTACATATAGTACAGAATTTCAAAACCAGAATCTTAATTTCAGAGTCTTTTAATGAGCTTTATCTCTTGATGTGAAAAAATTAAATCTGGCAATTCTTTCAACTTTTCTTAAGATTGTTTTTTTTTTTTTTTTTTTCTTGTTTCAGAACGTTTGTTTGTTTATTCACTCATTTTTATGGCCGGCTCAGCCCACCCCGAGGGCAGGGCTGGCGCAGCATGTGGTGCTGGGGATTGAACCGCAGTCCCTGAAGTCGCACAAGCTTTCCCAAGCAGGTGCTTTAGACTACTGAACCATCCTGCCAGGCACCAAGATTGTTTTTAACTTAATTCCTAAATCCAAGTATAAATGACATTATTTAACTGATGCATTCCAGTTTTTTGAAAGCTATTTAATCATTTTGCGTTCACCTATGTCTTCTCTATTCTTGCTTTTGTCCCTCTCTTTATCCAGCTGTTTTTATCTCTCATCTCTCTTCCATCATCCCTTCATCTTTTTATTCATCCATCCATCCTGACATTAATCTTTTTGTTATACATATAGCCAGAATTACGTCTGATTTATTTTGGTTTCATCATGCCTAAAAATTAGTAATTTCTGAATTATTGTATTTGCTGTTATCTGTTATTTTTTGGTGTATTACTTAAAATGTTAAATGGATATAAATAATTACAGTAATTCAAAAATTATTACACTTTACATGGGTAGCCTAATAACTAAGGGAATACGTGATTGCATGACCTTTAAACAGATCTGAAACAATTACTTGTATCATTGTCTTGACTACTTTTATCTCATTCATTGCTTAGATAAAATACACAATGTCCAAAATTAAGGAATGTGACATGAGAGGAAGTGAAGGTATATTAGTGTACATACTTATTTTAAGATCCTCTTTCTTCCAAAGAATCAAGTAAAAGTATTCTTAGAAGATTCTTGCACAATTGCCTATTAGCTCAGAGTTGAATTGATAGAAAGCAATGCTAGGTAGAAGAAATAGTCTTGAAAAGGGAGAATTCTACTGTGTTTCAGAAATTTAACATATACATATATATATACACATGCATGATAGTTATCATCAGGTGTCTCTTAGCTCATTGAAAGAGAATGTTTGTGCTAATATTGTTTGGAAAATATTTCATGCCCATATGTTGTACTTAGACAAACTACTGTGATAATAATAATATACAATATACTAATTATTCTTACTCTCCTGTTAGCCTATTTTAAAACTGTTTTATTTTATTTCTATTTCTTTTTCTCTTTAAAATTAAATAAATAAATTTTATACATACTCTTCAAATCTTTTCCTATTCATTCTCTTTGTTCTGGATCCATTTTAACCTGTTGTCTGAATGTAGCAAGTGTCCTTAACATTAGCTATTTATAATCATGACATTTAAGTTCTTTTCCTTCAAAAAACAATAAGCCAGTGGAAGTCTCTTGAAGACAAGAGTTTTGCTATTATGAGGAGCAAATCATTTAATACAAGGTCTGAGGGTGTGTCAATAGATAGCTGTTGTGTGAGCCTCTTATATGCATTGTATCAAAAGCATTGTATGTGGAGGCAGTCTTTGAACTGAGATGTGGATATCTCTTGTCTCAACAATGATATCATCTATCTAGCATAGTTTTTAAAATCAGTTTAATTCTGAGGAAACAGTTGTGCAAAAGTCTTAAAGGAATATTTTTTATTTGATTCTTTGGAAGCAAGAGGATTTTAAAATGAGGGTAGATACTGATTAGTACATTTTTTTCTTTGCTCAGGGGGTGCCTCTGAGGTATATCTAATTGACCAAAATCAAAATATCTATGGAAAATGATGTTTCCCTCCTTTGCTTTAGCAAATAGAGAAGCATAACTTTATTCCTATTGCTCCGATCATACTAATTACATTTTGGAGTCATAGTTCTACATTCTAGTTCTCCTTCATCCACCTTTTCCAAAGGTCATTGTAGTAAAAATGAATAACATGCTTTGAAGATATTAGATTAAAATGAAAACAAAGACCATTGCTTAGAAGATGTGTTTTATTCAAAAGGAGAATAGCTTTAGCTATAATTTTATTAGTACATCACGGACAGGGAAATATTGTGTTTTCACACTTGTGTTCCTATGTTTTAGGAAACCACATCCATAAAATAAATTCATGTGGAAAATATGAACTTTTGGCATAAATGAATAAAAGTAAAAATTGAGAAAAAAGAACTGAGGAAAAATAATAAGATTCAGTTATGTAGTCCTCAATAGAAATGGAAAAATAGGAAAAGAATGGAAAAACAAACCAAATCAGCATGTTGAAAATTCTGAGCAGATAACAATAGATAATAACTGATAAATTTCCAGAGCAGGGAGTATATTTGAAATGAGACTATATATTTTGTTAAAAATAGTTTAGTCTTATGTATTAGAAATAAACTATCAAGAAATAAAATAAATTGCAGATAGATTTGAGTAAATAAAGAGTTGCTTTCTTGTGTGTACCAGCAATGATAAAAATGGGAATATATGTAAAGGAAAATGCCTTCTTTACATCACACAGAAAAAGACACTGGGGGTGAGTGTGTGAATGAGAAGTTCAGTCCAACCAAACAATTGTTAATCAGAACAGTACCTCAGCTCCACTGCTGAGGCAGGATAGTAGGAGCCTCCTACTACAGCTGAGCAGGAAGGCATGCTGTGCTCAAGCTGACAAGTTGACGCATGCGTTCAACATGGAAATGGCTCAACAGCAATTTTCCAAGTATAAATTAGAAAACAAATCCAAGATCAAAACTGGTTCAAGTCACCCTGTCCCAGAAATACCACTATATGAGGTTCAGAAAATACAGATTTTGATAGAAATTGTCACCAGTTTCTCACTGTTTGAACAAAGTGTTTATTTTCTTTTTAAAATATCTATCTATCTATCTATCTATCTATCTATCTATCTATCTATCTATCTATCTATCTCTCATCTATCTATCTATCTATCTATCCAGGAATCCATTTATTTATTTATTTATTTATTTATTTATTTATTTATTTATTTACTTGGTACAGGGTCTCACTACACAATTCAGACTCGTAGTGATCTTCCTGTCTATACTCCCCAGTGCTGAGATTACAGATATGGACCACTATTCTGGGTTTCTATGTCAGCACGGTGCACCTGGAGCTCCTGGATGGCACAGCATGGGGTACCAGATAGCAAATTCAGGACCTTGTCCTTGCGAAGTAGGCCTTTAGACCACTAAGCTTTCGCCCCAGCACAAATTATTTATTTTCTGTTGTTTTTACTATAAAATGATGCATCTGATTGGGTTCTTCAAACATTTTTTTAATGAGTTTTCGAGTGTTTTGAGTGTACATAGTAAGCAATTATTGCCCAATGAATACACACATATGTGAGAGAATACATATATACATACATAAGAAACTTACAATATTATTAATTAGTAAGGGAATGAGAATTAAAAAGACAATGCAATCACTTTATATCTCTTAGATGAGCTATTATTTAAGAAAAAAATAGATAAAAATTAGCAAGTTTTCAAAGGAGTTGGAACACTTGTCCACTATTGGTGACAATGTAAAATTGTGTAGTTGCTATGGAGATGACAGATTATTTTAAATATCAAAAATAAAATGACCATTTGATCAAGCGATCCCACATTTGGGACTGTACATGAAAGTATCAAAATCAATTTTTTTTCTGTATTTAGTACAGAGTCTCACTCTCAGACTCATAGTGATTCTCTAATCTTCAGTCTCCCAAATTCTGGAATTATGGGTGCATGACATCACGCCCAGTCTCAGTCATCCTCTCAGCGTGCCCTACAGGCAGGGCCAGCACTGCACACCAGGTATCAAACCCTGGCCACTACTTTCTGCCTAAGCAGGATCTGTGGTCTCCTGAGCTATCGGGCCAACCCTCAAACCCAGAATCTTGAAAATGTATCCCCATGTCTACTATGCTATTATTTCATTGTTCATAATAACCAAAATATATATCTTCACTAACAGATTTATGAATGAAGAATATGTGGTACACACGTACAAGGAAATATGATATAGCTCTATACAAACAGAAGAAAACTTGGTCACTTGCAACAGCGTGAATGAGCCTGGAGATCATGTTGCTATAAGAAATAAGCCAGGCAGAGGAAGATAGATGCACATATGTCTGATCCTTCAAACTACCCAAGATTCAGGTTTTCAGAAGAGATTGGAGTGGTGGTGGAAAGAGTAGCAGTGGGTATGGGGATTTAATAAGATGGTAGGAGACTGAGTCAGGAAAACTGAGTAAGTTATAGGAATGTGCTATAAAGCTATAAATCTTAGACTTAACAACCCATTGTGAACCTAAGAAATTGTTAAGAGAATAAATACCAAGAAAAATATTCTTACATAATAAAAAAAGGAATACAGTGTTAATATCGACAGTAACACCAGAGACAGTGAATCATTCATTTGGGAAAAAAAAAATTCTTTTGTCTATCTACTTTTTATCTGTCTTACAATAGCAGTTAGGCATGCATCAGGCTAAGAGTGATCTCAAAATGAGTAAATCTGCAAAGGCAGTGATCATTCTGGGTGCTTCATTTGCTCACAGTCATCGTGTCTTTGGAGAGACTGAGGGTGTGTTCTGCACAGTGGCCAACTTGCCTCATGGCTGAACAGCGGGATCCTTGTTTAAAGACCTCACTAGGATACTCGAAAGGAGGGTACTCTTTCCTTTGCAGCTTCTATTCTCTAATGACATAGAACTTTCTCCAGCCTAGCTCAGAAAATTCTACTCATTAAAAAAAAAAAAAGAAAGAAAAAGAAAAAAAAAGAAGAAAGAAAGAAAGGGAGAAAGAAAGAAAGAAAGAAAGAAAGAAAGAAAGAAAGAAAGAAAGAAAGAAAGAAAGAAAGAAAGAAAGCAAAAACAAAAGCAAACAACCCTCCCCACAACCACCACCACCACCCATCTCCTGGCTGGATTTACCTTCCTTTGAAGTCTTCCATTGTTTTCATGCTGTGAAATGATAAATGGACATGCAGAAGGTACTGTGTTTCTGAGTGGAAGTGGAAGAGTAATGCCCAGGCATTTGTTCCGAGAAAATTATTAATTTACTTGTTTTTTTTTAGAAATTGTGTTTTCTTTTCTTTTGTGCATAATGAGTATAAAATGGTAAATGGGTTTAACATCTGTACGTAAACTTGGCCTGCAGGGCTTCAATGTTAGAGGGAAGTATAAGGAACAAAGATATAGTACCAAAAAATCTAGCTGATGTCTTACCTGACACCGAGCCCATGGTATCTGACCTTGGGTAAAGCAGTTAGTCTTATAAAACCAGTTTTTATAATGACGTATCAGAAGCAGCTACAGCACCTGGCTCAAGATGGAGTTCCAAGAATGGAGTTAGATGATGCACACATAACAATCAGAGCATTAGCTGGTGGAGAGACCCTTAGCTAACATGAACGATCACTTTTTCACTTCTCTTGTGTGTGCTCAAATCTTATGCAAGGGAATCATGGAAAAACACTAAAGCTTTGACAGTGAGTATCTTATTTATTCCCCACCCTGCCAATGGCTACAAGCTGAGTCAAAAACTTACTGCTTAAAGACAATCACTTGACAAACGCTAAATAATAGGTTATTTGACTTTTCTGCTTACACATAAAACAGGCTCATTTTTTCTTATACTTAGGACTTAGAAGAAATTATTTAATATGATATGCAGAGTTCTGCAAATATATTACACTTAGTCTCCTCATATTCAACCAATATCTACAATGCGACATTTTAAATGTCTTTCGTTAATGCAGTAACATTTCTCATATACCTCAAAACTGTTAATTCTATGCAATTTCTCTAATGGGCTGTTAATTTCTTTCAAGTACTATATCTCTGTTGCATGAATTAGCCCTTCTGTACTTTCATGCACCTATACCTTTTACAAGATTGCATAACCTTGATGTTCCTCTAGATCTTAAGCAAAGCTCCACTATCTTCGAATTATCAATGCCATGACTAGGTCTTGCAGGTGTTAAAGACAAGAAAGGTAAAATATCAAATATTAAATCAATCCAGTAATAAAAAATTCAATATCCTTCAGGTTTTTGGTTTTAGTCCTTTCTACTGTATTCTTCTATACCTTTTATGTTTTTCCTACCATGAAGAAAAATAAAAGACCCAAAGAATGTGCTCTGGTTGAAAAGGAAACCAATATGACAGTTTGTGTAGTTGGTCTTGCCCAAAATCTCCCATGGATGTGATTTATTATGACTGATAAAGGTAGTCATGCTATAGAAAGTGAAATTATATTACTGAAAAAATAGTAGGAACAGAAAATAACCTAACATTTTTTTTTTCTTTTCAGTTCTGGGGATTGAACTCAGGACCCTGCACTTGCCAGGCAAGTGTTTATTCCACTGACCTATGTCCCTGGCCCCTAACCTGACATTTTGACTTTTTAAGTATTTCTTGTGCTAATAGCATCGAGATTGAATGCTATTAGGTCAAAATACATTTGTATGGGACACAAAAAAGGAGAGTTTTATCCTTTCAGTAATTTCTTCACAAAATACATTAGATAATTAATTATTTATAGAATTACTTATTTATTCCACTCATGACACAAATGAAGAAAAAAAGAAATTAAACTCCAAAAGGTGTTTATCCTAGTTAATCATTCATAGTCCCTTTTATTTCAAAAAGAGAAAAAAGAATTCCTTCTGTTTTTTTCACTGTCAATATTGCATTTTTAGGCAGTATATGTGCCAAACCCCCTGCAGCTTTTATTTTTCCATTTTAAACAACTACAGTATTTACAAGTAGTTTAGAGTAGCACACCCACCCCCACTCCCCATCCCCTCACACTCACAGATATGCACAAGTGCATATACCGCGATCTCTGGGTTATGCTAAATGCTGCTGAAGGCAAAGAGAACTTCAGCAAAGGGGAGCCTGTTTTCCTTCCTCATAGTCACTCCCCTAGAATCATTTCTAATATCTCTCTTTCCCTTTCCACACAGAGCTCACTTCCAGACTTCTACAGAGTTAATGTAACCAGCACCATTTAGGCAAAATTTGGACTTTGGAAAGAGGAAACACTGGCTTCGGGACGTGTCATTTTCTTATACTGAGTTGTTTCTGTCGCTTCGTATGGCTTGTAGCTAAAGGTCAAGGAAGAATTTTCAGCCATTCCTACTCAGAAAGTCATGCCTATAACAGAATTCAGGTTTAGTCGATTAACAGCTCATTTTTAGACATAGAAAAAATGTGTCTTTAAGGGAGAAATGGATGTACATGCAGGGCCCAGAATTTGGAGATAAAAAATAAAATTTTGGTACTGACATATGCTGTCTTTAGCAGTTGGGCCACTTTGCTCATAAATCTTTGAATAATTGGCTCTGCTGCGTCCAGCTTTCTATGCTGTGACCTCCCTGAGGACATTGTTCTGTGTTTTGTTCTTACAATATCTCTTAAACTTTTCAGTCTAAAAATAATTACGAGACCTGATGGCTACTCGGAAAGTGTGCACTTGAATTGCACATCCTGCAATCCTGTTAAAGGGCAATTTCTTTTGATTGCATAGATTTAAACACCCATACACTGATGAGCCACTGATACACACTTCAAGATCAGGGATTTTTGCAGAACTGTGTCCTGGAAATCTCAGCTTGAGTGACAAAGGGCAGCGCCTTCTTCCCAGGGCTCTGTACCTGGCACAATGGTATGAGTGAGGCCAGAGCTTCAGTTTCCCATACTTTTCATCAGCTATTGTTGGTTGTGCTCTTTTACCTGAAATTTCTCTTATGTCCTAAAATGTTGCTTTAGATTTATTTCTCATCTATATCTCAGTAATATTGCTGCTAAACTTTCAAGTTTGTTTCTCTGCTTTAAACCATTTGTTTTTTGCACTTTTGGCAATCTTTTAGAGACATATACAGGGTATTTCCTTCCTCCCTCCCTGTTGGGAGCTATCGGAAGCCAGAAAATTGCTTAAGTGTGTGTAGGTGGGACTAGGTCTCAGTGCCTAAAGCAAAGAAGCTACCCTAGGGCTGAGAAAAATACCCTGTCTGGTTCAGGGCAGCTATTAGTTGCTAGGCAAACTTGCTTCATGTTATATAAACTTTGCAAAAGTGTAAATGATCGTTTTGTTTTGAGTTGAGTTAGTCTTGTCCATCAGGCAAACTAGCTACCATACAGCCCAGCTTTTCTTCTTCTTATCTCTCTTTCTCATTCCTATTGCCATGTCTCCCCAGGTAGAACCATTCCCAGTAAGACCAATGGATCCCTACCCCAGCATCCCTCCCTCCCTCCCTCCCTTCTTTCCTTCTTTCCTTCAATTAATTCTTCATTTCAGAATTCCTTATAACTTTACATTTAAAATGTAAATGCTATTTTTAGTTTTTATTAAAGTGAAATTCATACAACATAAAATTAAATATTTTTCAAGGAAAATTTTAGTTGTAATTCCTACAATCACAGTGCTGTAAATAACTATTTTTATCTAGTCTAGTGACACTAATAATTCCAAGAGGAAATGAAAACACATACAAATAGAAGCTCACTTTTTCTCCCCTTCTATAATTTTTTTTAATCCTGATATAGACATATGTTTGATCCTAGAATGCCTGTTTTCAGTGCATTTTTAAAAAAAAATACTTAGAGGAAAGTTATGCTGTCATTTCATGATGTTATACTTGTCTTTTTCAAGAAATCCCAAACTGCTTTCCACAGCAACTGAGACATTTTATAATTTCATGACCAGGGTAGAAATATTTTCATATCAGCATATCTTCTCAACATTTATTATTTTCTGTTTTGATTTTTACTATCATCATTCTAGTGTCCCCAAACTGGTATCTCATTGTACATTCAATTTGCATTCCCTAATGTGTAAGAATGCTAAGGATTTAATTATGGTATTTCTCATTTTTCTCACAGGGCTTTGAAACACATTCTTCTGGAACTTGTTAACTCCTTCAGACTTATCTCAGGTATCCAATTTTGTTATGGGTTTCCCCCCAGTGTTGCCTTCATTTTCTCATTATCTTTTGCTTAACTATACAATGTTATGTCTGTTGATGTCTTTTCTGTCTCTTGACTTTTTCCCTATGCAGTAGATTTTTAACTTCTAAAAAGAAAGGTCATTAATTTTCCTTTATGTAAACACACTTTGCACAATCCATGGCTTCACTCACATAGAATTTACAATCTTCACAGTGTCTCTATCTCTCTCAGCAAGTTCCTGTCTTATTCACCCTGTTTCATGTTATATCTTTTTTAACTTTCACGTTACACTTTTTAACTTATCAGAGTGGTTCTCACTCTCAGGATCTCTCCCCTTGGTTTTCTTTTCCCCCAACTGCCACAACTCCAGCCTCCTGCTCACTATTTCCGTCTCTCTACTTTCTCTTTCTCTTCCTCATTTCCTTTCTTTCAATTTTATTTTCTCATTTTCTCTCTCCTCCACTCAGCTCCTGCATCTTCCCCCTCTCCATCCTCTCACTTGCTCTCTGTCTTTCTCAACTAAATGCCTGCTCCATTTCTCTAAATACCCCCCAGTGATCTATCTCTTCACCCTTCTTCTCTCCCTGGTCCTCTTGTAGAATAACGTCCTGTTGTACCTTTTCCAAAATTAACTGTTTATTATCCTACACATCTCACTATGTGCAGCTTCGTGGATGCTTCTCATATCCTAGGCTAAATGAATTATTGTTGTAATATTGTCTCTCAGGGTATTCCAGCAATTCAATATCTTTTTAAGATTCTTTTCTTGAAAAAACACTAAGTGCCAAGCCAGGGTCATATTCTGAAAAGCAATATTGGCCTTTTCCCTAGGCAAATGCATTGTAGAATCTGGAGTACAATACTTGACACAATGAAATAAAACAATAATCTAATGATCAAATGCACTCAAGCATGTGCTTCAAATTTATGAGGTATATTATAAGTGCTAGGCATTGCTATCATTATCTGCTGATTTCATTCATCAGTTTATTCTCTGCAAGATGAAAATGAAGGGAGTACTTTCCCAAAGGCAGTGTTGGGTTATAGGCTAACTAAATAATAAGGTCAAAACCCTAATTTCTGTTACTTTGACCTCTAATAAACCTTTCATCATCTACTTATAGGATCTTCTAAAGGAAAATGTAAGGACTATTCATTGAAATGTAAGGACTAGTCATTGAAAACACAGTTAAAGACTTATTACACTAGTGATATAATTTCAATAGTTTGGAAGAAAACTTGGGGGAGGAAATCATTTATCTGAGGGTACCTTGTGATATCTACAGTAAAAAAAAAATTAAAGAATTCTATAAAACAAACAATCAAAGAGATGCAAGGAATCAATAATATGAAAATAGGCCAAGTAGAACAAGAGGCAAGGATTTCATTATCCATACCTCCCTTTACTACATTCTGCACCCTTGTCCACAACAATAGATACAATTGTAAAAGAGAGTGGATTGGTTTCTATCGAAAAAAGAAGAGGAGGAAGAAGAAGAAGGAGAAGAAGAAGAAGAAGAAGAAGAAGAAGAAGAAGAAGAAGAAGAAGAAGAAGAAGAGGAAGAGGAAGAGGAAGAGGAAGAGGAAGAGGAAGAGGAAGAGGAAGAGGAAGAGGAAGAGGAAGAGGAAGAGGAAGAAGAAGAAAAAGAAGAAGAGGAAGACGAAGAAGAAAGAGGGAGGGAAGTAAACAAGACAGATGAGAGAGAGAGAAGTGGTATTTTATTTCTAATCCATTTGTTTCTACCAAGAAGCAACACTTCTGTTACAGTAGGTGAAAAAAGTAACAGGCACTCATGAGCTTAATCTTCCTTCACATATTGGTACAATCTCCTAAAAGAAGAGACAGGCCATGGCACACACTTCCTGTACACAGACGTCATTGCTGGTTTTGCACATTTCAACCTTATCTTCTAGTAGCGCATAAACATATACTTCAAAAATTACTTTTTGTCCATGAGAGATGGAAGTGGGCTGCAGGAACATTATACAATAGCACAAGGTTTACACAGCCAAACTCATAAACCACACATGCTATTGTAAATAATCCAAATGAAATTCTGATATATAGTACTTCTTAAACACATGCTAAATTCATTATTCTGACAAAAGATTGAGACTATTTAACTCAATGGCAGGAGTTTAGTGAAGAAAAACATGATTGCCCAGAGTTCTTAACAGTGCATTTTTCTTTGGTGCCACTGCTGCACATATCAAAAAGAGCGCAAAATCATTATATTCTGCTAACATCAATAACCAAAAATATGTATAGTGCATTGAAGTCTCTTTATTGCACTAATGTATATAGCTGAGGGAGTTATGATGAGCAGTCTTCCTCCTTGGAGAAGATTTCTTTCTCCAGAGCATTTGTAGGTGTACTTGGCAAGAGTGAGTTACTCTTCAGTAATGTTCTGGTTTCAACTTCATTTCCCAAATCTAACTTGCAAACAGGTCACCCAAACACTGCTCTTGGTGCTGGGTTTCTTTCATGTGGCTATGCAATCTCCTTTGGAAAACAAATAACAAAAAAAAAAAAAAAAAAAAAAACCCTCCCTTCCCAACTTTTTGGATCCACTACCAAAGAAATAGATAAAAATGGGTAGTGATTTAAAAAAAAAAACAATTTGGATTTCAACAATGCAAATTGTACACTGTGTCTAAATGTTTAATATAAACATTGACACTGACTTTATTTGCAGATCAACAGCTGCTCAAACAAAAACAGTGAATCTAATGGATTTCATAGCTGGAGCTCCCAATCAGAATGGAGTTCACATGAAGCACTCATACCTTATTGAATTGTGCCTGTATCCTGCTCTTTGTGACAAAACGATTATCAACTTTTCTTCATCTTATAAGAAGAAATACAAACAGAATTGCCTAGCTCGTGTTTCTTCACCAAACAAGTATAGAGCAATTAATTTTATTCTCCAAACAATATTCAGTTGGTATAGCTGACAATCAACTGCACTTTGCTATTCTTCTACCTGGGTCTTTTCCAGTTGAAAATATACAAAAACATTCCAATTGCCATTGACATTCCATTGAAATTGTTTCTCTATTCCTTATCTGTGTACATGCTGAAATGCTTGGCTTATCAATGCTTCAAAATCTCAGGTGATCATAAGTTGAACATTCTATTTTGGGTTCAATCAAAAACTACACAGCTAAATCGCTCTATAACTTTGAAAGTTCAATATCTGAGTATGACCAAAGATGCTCGTGTTTTAGAATCAGTCACTATATGTAGGTGTGGATAGCGTATTTTGTCATTTACCACTGTAGTATTTTATTACTCAGTAAACAAGCAACTTTTGGAAAGGGATGACAATTGAGTTTCCTACTAAATAACAAGTGTCGGTTCAAAAGCAAATGGAGAGACACTGCAATATGTCGTGCCACTTAACAAGAAATGAAAATACCCCTCAACACCACCAAGGCAAAGGTGGTTATTATAAACTGTTGTCATACTATGTGAATGGGATATTCCTAAAGGTCCTAGAGTATGTTTCTCATAAGGGACAAAGCTGTAATGAACATGATTAAGTCAAGGAATAATTATTTCCATTCAATGTTTTTGAAGATGATTTTTTGATATGGCTGTGTTCATACCATGGTCAAAGGAGGTGATTAAGTGAAACTCTTTTAGAGGGGGCAAAACTTGTAGTCCTCTGAGTGCTTTTTAAGTACCAAGATTTGATTGGCTAAAACTGGCAGATCTTAATCACTTGGGTCTTACTACCTAAATCTCATCATCTTCGGTATGCAGGTAATGTTCTATTTAGATCTTTTACCCACAATTAACATGCTGTTTTGCCTCCTCACTTTTTTCCCTTCATTTGGGATAATGACAAAGTGCTTTCTCTCTTAAAATAAATATTAGCAAGCATAGTTACTCTTAGTAGTCCACCTACACAGTGCTATGATTCTTTTCATCTTGGAAAATGCAAAGCTACTTTGATACTGAAGTTCTTTCCTTCCTGGCCTTGTATTACTTTGACAAAATATTCTTAAAGATATTTCTATAACTATTCTACCTTTTTCATATTTTAGTTCCACGTAATTTTCTTATCCACCTTTTCTTAATCCTGACAACATATATGCTCACACATATTATTATCATTTATTTTTGAGTTAAAGGATTTTTATATTGTCTAGTCTTGCTTTGTACACAGGTTGTCTCAATCTTGTGACCCTGTCGCCTCAGACCCTGTCACTTTCAGAACTTTAAGCATGTGTTACCACCTTCGTCTGGTAAACATGATAGTTTTAATTAATTTTTAAAAATGTATTCGGTACAGGGCCTACAGTCCTCACTACACAGATTGAAATCATAGTGACACTCCTGTTTTCACTGAGAATAAAGCACATGCCTCCATGCCCAGTCTTAATTTGAATATCTGTGTCCCTCTGGGCCAGGGCCTGCATGCCAGGCTGAAGATAATTAAAATATTTTTAACTCATAAATTTTTATTGGTTCCCTAAAGTTAACTGTCCAGAATCCAGCTTGTTTTTGTTAATTTGCTGTTTTAAATAAAATGATTCTCCTTATCTTTTACTCAAATGTCATCAACTCTGAAATGACAGAATACTTAAAATGTGTCATTTATTATGTATCTTATCAGCCCTTGCAATTGGACTAGATAAATTACAGATATCTGACATAAAATTTTCAAAATAACCCTGGGATGTGAAGAAAATTCAGATGTAGGGGCACATCATCAGAGCTATGCAAAAATGTCAAAATGGAAAATGATGTGTGTGTCTGAGGTCAAAAAGAAAAAAAAATGCACAAGTTCATGGATAGAGTGAGAGGTTGCTATAGAACTAAGGCAGAATTATGTCCTTCCCTCATCCTCTTAAAAAAAGACCCCTTGTGCTTGCTGCTATTTGAAGATAATTAGTGCCAGGCCATGGGTATTCAAGGAACTATAAATCCCATCTTCACCTGAAATCAAATCAAGATCTGCCAAAAGTCATAAAGCATGGGTATCAAACTGCTGGCTACCTTTCAATTGTTAATGTCCAGAGGTTCTGAACTGCACCCACAGGCTTGCTCACATCCCAGTAAGTGCATGTCGTTGATAGCTGCTACTATTGCCTCAGGGTTGCCTGCATATTGATATTCTAAATAAATATATTCAACTGACATTTACAGCTTTGTATGCCTAGTCAAAATCATCTATATATCACCACAAAAAGATGAAGCACTGTCATAAAATATATTTTATAATAATTCTTTTTCCTTAATTGACTCACCTGCTTGCTACTGATTTTCTAGAACTTCATGCTCTAATAATAAGACAAACTTCCTGTGACCAAATAATATATAATCTACATAATCTACATCAATGATTTAAAATTCTCTTTGGAGTCACAGAGGTTCCATAAACTATATTCACATGTATCCCTGGGTTTCTCATTTTTTAAAGACTAATGAATTAAAGTACACACCAAATGGAACTAAAAATGATTGTGAATTTTATAATGTCTATGTAAAGTTAATTACAGATCACAGTCACAAAATTTTCTTAATAAGGTTGATTTTATGCAACAGATCAAAATAATAAAGCAATTACATATGAGATTTCAGATTTAAAATATGTGTAATAAGAAATTTCTTAAGAGATAAATTTTGCAAAATTAAGAATGGTTGCCTCAGGAGTAGGTGAGTAAATCATATCTCGTTTTGTTATAATTTTTAAAATTCCCACAATAGTTATGCATTTATTTCTAGAAAAAGGAAACATGTATTTATCTAGATTCTACCTCCTTGGCTGACTTTTCAAAATTCTAGACGGGGTCATCCATATCACCTCACAGATTTAAGTTAGGTACACGACTGGACACGTGTTTAACATGATGGAAATACAGAAGAGTATCTGGGGTCTAAGTCCAGTAAAGATAACATGGATCAATATCACTTGGGTATCTATGCGCATGTGTAATTAATTTCAAGGAATGAAGTCCTTGACAGAAAGAGTACTTAGGAGAGTTCTTTAAACCTCTGAATGAAACCATGAAGAAATGAACAAAATTCATCAACTTACTTAGAAAACAGGAGGAGTAGAATTATCCCACTGTGAGCTTGGCGGCACTCATCAACTTAGGACAGATTTGACAGCAAACTGAGCACAACTACAGCAGGCCAGACTTGCAGGAAGGTATTATTTCTGCACTGCCTTTGTAGCAGCTAATGATGTCAAGCTTTTGGGAGCAGTGAGAAGTTTTCATTTGTTATGGCTTGTGTGGGATGTCTTCCTCAAGCCTCATGCAGTCATCAGTGGAGCTTTTTTAGATGTGTCTGAATTTAGAGCTTGTGATACTGGGATTAAGGATGTGAGATTACTAAACCAGTTCATTGACTGGGTTGGTACCACCCTAGGCCTCATAGTCTAGATATAGTATAAAAGTGACAGAAAAAAAGCTGCTAAGATTCTTTGCTTGACATGAACCAGTTTTCCTCTACTATCTTGCTCTGTCAAGTATCCCTGCCTCAGGGACAGGTTATTGTATCTGCTAAATAAATCTTTCCACCTACCAAAAAAGGTAAAGGAGCTAAGACAGATTTTGGTACCTCAGAAGTAGGGTTTTGGTAGTAATTGCGTCTGACCATGTGATTCAGGGACCTTTAGGAATGGCTTGTGGGAAGAGGTTGGAAAGGTCCGGAGATACTAGGAAACAAAGTAGAGCAAGAAAGCCTTAGGCAGTACATTATGGGAGATTCTGGTTAGAACCCACAATGTCAGAAGGCCAACAGGAATCCATCTTGCAAAGACAAGTCTCAGAGGAATTTTGCTGGGAAGGACTGAACTGGCTGGTGAACTCTAAAATATGTGAATGATGTCTTGTTGGACATCATGGTGGGTCGACATTTTGCTTCTGCCCAGAGGTTTTCCTTGAGACTAAGATTAATGTCTGGGGAATAATTAATCTTACAGAAGAAATTTTAAATGAGCCTAATTTTGACGTAGCGGCATAGCTGGAGTTGTCAGCTTTCAGCCAGAATTATGGTGAGAATAAAGAACCCAGCAGAATGATTCACAGCATTGTGAGTTTGGCCAGAAAGGAAGCTCGAGCAAAACTGCAGCCTACAACAATGCATAGAGGGCAAACTTATCCCTGAAAAGACTAGGGAGAAAAATCCAAGTATTTCAGAGGATGACAACAGAAAAGATGGCCTACGGACATCACAAAAACCTTCAGGACAGCACCTTTGCAGCTCCCCAATTACAAAGGTGAAAGGAAGTTTTGGAAAAGATATTCTAGAGTGACATCAGCCTAGAGAATTTGTTCTTTGGACTTGAGTTCAGAGTGATCAGATTTCCAGGTACTTGACTCCTGCATTCAAAAGAGAAAGAAGGCTGGCTACTATTTCAATCGGGACAGACCTAGACGTCACCTGTATGGTGCTAATTTTAGGCTCACACAGAATGAAAGAGTCGTGGGGTCAGAAAAGTTTTCACTCAGATGTCAGAAGAGATGGGAGCCAGAAAATGTGCACTTAATGGCGGGTGATGAAGATCTAAGGCTGAAGCTAACGGTACAATGCCAACCCCACAAGTGTGGAGAATCCAGGACCATAGATCATCTGAGGAAATATGAAAGCAGCAAACAGAGACAGCCCAAGAGAAAAGCCCTGGGATCTACTTCCATGGAAATTGCTACGAAAGGCCATAGTGGTGAGCCACCTGAGACCTCTGGAGTTCATAGTTTGTCACAGAGTGACACAGATGCTGTACTTGGATTACAGGACTTAATGTTTGCCAGCTGCATTTTGGAGTTGTTTTGGCTCCATTCCTTTGTATCCCTCTATTTGTACATTTTGAAACAGCTAATTTTA
Organism: Myocastor coypus; assembly: GCA_004027025.1. NCBI lineage: Eukaryota > Metazoa > Chordata > Mammalia > Rodentia > Myocastoridae > Myocastor > Myocastor coypus. The sequence continues at coordinate 31,750 of PVJA010003792.1, read as the reverse complement.
TTTTGTGCCATTCTATGTTTTAAGTGTTTAACCTTCTTTCCATGTGAATAGGGGTTCAAAATAAAAGTTTGCCTTAAATTTCAGAGGATATTTGAGAGTTGGACTTTTCAGCAATGCAGAAACTGTTAGGAATTCAACCACTCTTAGAGGTGGACTCAGGGTCTTTTGTGTACATATATATATATATATATATTCCTTGAGATTTCATAGGCCAAATTTTAGCTGTATACTGGGATTACTCAGCCCGCTGATTAGTATGCCACTGCCCTACTGGCTTAGATATGGGCTACAAAGAGTACAAAGGAAACAAAAAAGGCTACTAAAGTCCTGCTGCTGGTTTATTTCCTCTAATGCTGTGATGAAGCCTTTATCCTCTGTTGTTCTTGTCTACACCACCCTTCCATGGAACTAGCCTATTTTTGAACCTACATATCTACAAACCGTGAGATAAAACAAACCCTCCCCACCCCACCCCAGGATGGAGGATTGAACTCAGGCCCTTGTACTTGCCAGGCAAGCGCTTATTCTACTGAGCTATCTCCCCAGCCATCTCTTTAACTTTAGGATTGAGTTCTTTTATTTCACCTGGAACAAAAATGACTAAGAATGCACCACTTCCTCAACTGTAATAGTTTAACAGTAAGGAGATACCACTTTAAAGATTTCTTTAAGATACTGAAAGAATCAGACCTCTCTTAAAAAATAAAGGAGGTAATTATACAACTATAAATAGAGGCAGGTAAGGATAACTTATTGACCCAATAAATTGAAAGTTTCATTCACTGATAATTTATTGTTTTATTTTTATTTATTTAATTCTCATGTTTGACCAAAGCACTAGGCACTGTTTGTTTCTTCAACCTTGCTGTTATATGTTTTAGCACTGATGGAAAGTTGTGCCTTCCAAAAGATAATAACTTGAGGTAATGTAAAATATCACTAGGAAGCCGGGAGTGGTGGTGCACACCTGTAATCCCAGCACTCGGGAGGCTGAGGCAGGAGGACTGGTGCGAGTTCGAGACCAGCCTGAGCTACAAAAGTGAGCTCAAGGCCAGCCTCAACTGCATGGCGAGACCCTGTCTCAAAAAGACAAATAAAAAATATCACTAGGAAAAGAAGGGAAGAGCCTCATAGCAAAGGACTTCAAACAACTTTAGAACTTTATAGTTATAATGCCTTGCTTTCCATAAACTTTACAAACTTGTCATTCCCAATGCCTATTTTCTAATAATTTTCCTACTCAGTCAACTTCTTCTGAATTTTCAAGAAATAGTTTGTCATTATGTCATAAAAGAAAACTTTCTTCTTTCATCCTGTTTCTTTATATCAGGTTTACCTTCCACAGTTCTTTGTGGTTGCACTCAGAGATGTTCCTAAGAGCAAGAGACTTCCAGCTTTGTCGTATCACTGCAGATGGGCCTAAGTGTGCACTTTAAGGATAATTTATTACCAAACAAACTCTTACATATTAATCTCAAGACTGATGTGCAATAAAACATGCTTTATTGGGGCCAGTGAGATCGCTCAGTGGACTAAAACTCCTGCTTAGGCAAACTTAGACAAGTGCAGGGACCAAGGCTCATATTCCTGGTACCACATACTGCACCAGCTCCACCCCCAGGGCAGCTGAGCTGGCTACGGAGTCCAGGTGTAGCAGTGTATGCCGGTAAGCTCAGTGCTGGGGAGGCTGAAAATAGGAGAATCACAATGAGTTCAAGCTACATTAAAAGTGCATTTAAAAATGACAAGTTCATTAAAAAAAAAGACTTCATTTGCTGATACTTTTAACTCGATTCTTTAACTTCATCAAATAATCACTCAAACAAACATGTATTTATATATGTATATATATTTTTTCTCTATTAGATAGCACAAAATTACATTTAATGTTAAATTTTTCTCATAAGAAAGTATGCTACTGATATATTTAAAGTAAATAATTCTATGGCTTCATTTATAGGAAAATTAAAACAAAGTAATACTGGTTGACAAATTATTTTAAAAAAATATTAGGTTACAACATTCTGAATTTAGTTAACCATGTTTAAAATTCAGTACAAACTATGCATTTGGTATTCTTGGAGAATTTATTTGCATTCTCAGAGCTTCACCTTCCTCACCTGAAAACTGTTGACAATTATGGACAACTTGCAAGCTTATTACAGGTGAAATATTATATAGCAGAATGAATGTCTCTTAGTTGAGTACAAAACTTTTATTTAAAAAACTAATTAGAAGCCGGGCGTGGTGGCACACGCCTGTAAGCCTAGCACTTGGGAGGCTGAGGCAGGAGGACTGGTGTGAGTTCGAGACCAGCATGGGCTACAAAAATGAGCCCAAAGCCAGCCTAAACTGCATAGTGAGACCCTGCCTCAAAAAGACAAAAATAAATAAATAAATAAATAAATATGAAAAATAAATAAAAAACTAATTAGAGGGTGGGAGAAATAGTTCAGAAGATTAAGGCCCTGCAAGCAGGCACAGGGGCCAAGGCTTCCTTCCAGGGCCTGCTATGCCTGTCCTGCCCCCAGGGCATGCTGAGACAGCAATTGAGACTGTAATTTCAGTTACTGATATACTCTCTACCAAATAAATGGTTGTTTTACAAGAAAACCAAAAAGGGTATTAAAAAGAGAGTAAGAGACCAGGAAAAGTGGTATAGGTTTGAGCGACTACAATTTTGCATATACTTAGATTTCTTAATTTCTGTGTAAAATTGGGCAAGTGTTTTTATCACATTCTATAGGGGCTTATTAGAATGTCAATGATTTATGGAAAATACCAATTCCAAGTTAAATGTAAGACGTTTGATATTCAGAAAGACAATGGTGTTAAGCTGAAGTACCTGTATTACAGAGTAATAGTATCACTAAGCTTCTCTTTTGGAGTGTTAAGAACACAAGCTTACAGACCAAAATTTGGAGAAAAAGAAGGCCTACAGGGATAGCCAATATTTTGGCCTTATCCCTTCAAGGTCAGTGAGGACTCAGGACATAAGAGAACCTGTCCTATACATTTTGTAATTCAGTTGGGTCCCAAATTTTCTGTTCAAGGAGATTATGGGGTCACAGAAGAGAGGGAATGATGATGCATAGTGTGCGTAGGGAGAGCCACATAGAGAGAAAACATTCTCTCAGGTTTCACAGAGAGCAAACTGGTCAAGCAATGGCCATGACTGATCCAGGTGGCTGACACTGAAAACATTTCTACAAAACAGTGTATATGATTTCAAAGTAAATCCTGAGGGGATCTGACTGACCCTGGGAGATACAAAAGTTACATGTTCTGTTATACAGGTCTTACGATAACTTGCCCTTAACCACCCAGCAGAAAAGTTTAACCAGGATGTATAAAAAGTAAAGCTCTAGTTGTATGCTGAGCTGTAAATGGCTTAAATCAACAGCTTCTGACATTTCCATTTCTACCAATAATCCACTATGATTATGGACTATTGGACTATGTGTACAACTACTTTCTATTAGATCAATGAGAAGAATTTTTTGTGCCAATAATAATAAGAAACATTATCATATCATCCTATGCTCTAAATAACTATTGCAAGCACAACAATATGCATTGTAGCATTTTATTGGGAAAGTTCTACTGACATGTTTTGAAATGTTCTCATTGTCATTTCTAATTAAGAGTATTAAAAATTAAATTAAAGAGAGATTAAGGATGGTGGCACATGCCTGTAATCCTAGCTCTTGGGAGGTTGCAAACATGCAGATCACTACAAGTTCAGTCTTGAACCCTGTGGACTCTTCCCTTAAAAAAACAAAAATAAAAATTAGTGAAAAGCTTAACTGTACATCTATTTAATTTTCTCTTGTATACGGCTTTCTCATTTCACTCACACCAGAAATTTCTTTGGTTGTCTATCTTTACTAAGTGAATCAGTCTCATAGTGCTATCATAACGAACTTCCCCAGGCAGAGTGGTTAAAAACCTGAAAGCTATTCCTATAGTGTTAGATGCTAAAATTAAAAGGTCACAGTTCTGAGCACTTGGACTTTTCCTGAACTGTGTTTACCTGGCCTGCAGAGGTGGGCTGTCTAAATGTGTTCTCCTGTGTTCTTGGCTCTATGCACCTGCATCTCTTATCCTGTTCCTCTTCTTTTATAGCTGCTAGACATGCTAAATTAAAAGCCAGATACATGACCTCTCTTGACCTTGACTAATTCTTTAAAACATACTTTATACTAATAAAGATATCCTTTGAGACAGTAGGAGCTAGAATTTCAATTTGTTAATTTGCAAACTGGTAAAAGCAGGGAAAGATGCAATGTGGCCCATAACATCAAGCATTAGGGTATGGAATGTGAAAAAGAGCCTGGAAATGTACTTGTGAATCAAATGGCAAACTTATACCTGGTGATAAGTTACTTGAGGTGAAATCACAAGTTGAGTGAAGAGAATGAGTTGGGATGCTTTTGCCTGATTTAAGTGGCAAGAGAAGAGAACTAAGAAATTGCTTCTAAATTGACATCTATACTCATCTGCTTTCTAGGGGTTGGGAAAAACCATTTGATATTTACAATTTGAAGAATGGCATAGTGTATTTGGTTCGTGGTTTCATACGTTCAGTCCATGGTCAACATCTTTCAACTGAGGAACTTCACAGAGGAAAAACAAAGCGGAGTAGCATAATTCACTCATAAACACAAGGAGAAAAGTGTCCTTGACAGAGAGGAATAAATTCCAAATACCCCACTTACTCCAATGGGGCTCTGCTTCCTAATAACAGATCTGGCTATGAATATAAATGATTTAATCAACTTATTAATATCATATTCCAAATATTTAATCACTTCTAAATGATTTCCTTTATTTAAGAAGACAATTAAGATGAATTATTGCAACTATTGATCAGAAATCAATCTTGCAAATGTCAAAGGGACAAATGCATTCTATATTCAAAGGGTAATGTGAGTAAAGCTCTAGAGTTGAGAATGTGCAGTGAAAGAACTTAAATGGAGTTAAAGAGTGATGCAAAATGCAAAACAAAACAAAAAAAAAATGAGTACTTAGAGATAAGTCAATTGGCTGTGGTCTTTATCCTGGCAGCACTGAGAATCATAATAAAAGGTATTAAATAAAAGTAAGACATAGCAAGGTTGTGTTTTAGAAGGATTTTTGATATGGTTAATAGACTAATAGGAGACAAAAACAGAGCAACTGTTGACTTTAAAATTGTTATTGTGTTCCACTCAAGATGGCTTGAAACATGAAAGTATAAAAAGTCACTGAAGCAATGAAAAAACTTATGAGCTACTTAAGGCACAGAATTCAAAGTTGAATTCAGTGAAGAGGAGTGAGAGAGTGCAGAAGAGTCAAAGAGGCCCGCCACACTGTTCGAGTGAGAACAGAAGTGAGCATGGTTACTGGTTACAAGACAGAATGAAAACAGTGAGTTTGAGTGAGAAATGATGCAGTTTGCTTTAGGTGTTCTGGTTGCATGATGGAAATGTAGTTGGAGTGGTCAAGGAAGTAGGAGGCTCTATGACTTTGGCTTTTGCTATCTATTAAGTTGCATTTTTCTAGAACAATTTAACCTGAAATAATCTCTGCCATTTCCAAGGTAAATAGAATTTTTTAAATCATTATTTTATTTATATTAATTCAATATTTGAAATCATCAGTTTTATTTTTTGTATTTATATGAGACAAACCAATAACTCCACCTTTTAAAAATTCCCTTTGTAGGAAATAGATAGTACAAGATATAATTGGACTGGCTCATTTGATATTTTTCATTTCTTTATGACCAAATCTAGAGATACCTTCAACACACCTTAAGATATGTCATGACAGTGTATTTCCATGATAAAAAAAAAATATGCAAGGAAAATTTGTTTACTATTTCTAAAGAAATAATAAGCCCAAAAACATGTACTTAAAGACAATAAAACAGAGAAAAAAGAAAAATCCAACTAAAAGCATAATTTCACTCCTTAACAACAAAATAATCTATTTTAAAGTCAAGGATATGAAATACACATTTTTTCAAAACATAAATATACAGTTGACAAACACATTAAAAAGTTTTCAATATAATTAATCTTTAGAGAAATTTAAGTCAAAACCCCAGTGAGATGTTACACCGTGTCATTAGTAAGCTTACATTTTTAAAAAAAGATAAAGAAAATAGTATGTGTTTGCTAAGATGTAAAGAAATTAGAATTCTTGCACACTGCTGTTAAGAATGAAAAATAGGTCAGTTAATGGAGATAATGTGTTATCAGTTCTTTAAAAAGTTAAACATAACATTACAATGCAGTTCAGCAAGTCCATTTCTGGGCATTTACTCAAAGCAAGCCAACATAAAATGTGAAAAAAAGAACTCATATTTGTGCTCCTTATTTACGGAATCATCATTAACATGAGCCAACTGGTGGAGCAAAACGCAAATGCCTACCAAAGGGTGAATTAAAGAACCAAAGAAGTGTACACATACAATAGAATAATATTCAACGGAAGACGGACTGAATTTTGACATGCTATATGACAACGAATCACCTTAAAGACATTGTACTAAGTAAAACAAGCCAGCGACAGACGTGTAAATATTGCTATTTCACTGATACGTGTTGCTTAGGGACAATTGGCTAACAACCGCTATAGAAATCAGTATGGAGATTCCTCAAAAACTAGAATTTGAGGTCTCAGTGGACCTAGCAATTTCCCTTCTGGATATTTTCCCAGAATTGAAAGTATCATACCACAGCGACATATGTGAACTCATGCTTGTAGAAGCACAACTTGTCATAGCTAAATCTCAGAAACAACACTGATCCCCATGAACCAAGGGATGAATAAAAAAAAGGTGTAGTATTTTTACATGATAAAGTATTAACCACCTCTACGGAAAGATAAACTTGATATTTATATAGGTGAATGGATGCAACTAGAGACCTTACTCATAGGTAAATTAAGTAAGACTCATGTGTGTAAGCATCATATTGTCTCCCTGGTGTAAGAAGCTGAAGGAGTAATAACATCCAAAAGTTTTAATACATATTGTGAAAGGGAAATTTTGCAAAAGGAAAGAACAACTGAGATGGAAAAGAAGAAAAGTAATACAATTGCATATATTATGCAATTATAGCACTATTTGTAATATAATTGCATAATAATATAATGTAATTATATTATGCAATTATATTACTAATTTATAGTTCATTTAAAGGAGCAATTGGTGTTTGTATTGTTGGTTCAATCTCACATGGCTGTATCTGGTAATCTCAGCAATTCATTGAAGATGACAGTTTGCAATTTCTTATCCTGATTTGAAATGCTATATTGTTTTCACTATTTTTTAAAGTTCTCTTACAATAAAAATTGTATATTGATTAGAGTTAAAAACATCAAGAAAAAGTTAAGTTGTTATTGAATGGAGAAGCAGAGAAACAAGAATGAGAAATTTTTATTTTTTTGTTTGCAAGATTTCCATCATGCGCAATCAAGATATTTTGGAGAACAATGATGGGATGAATATATAGCAACTGAGGTAATTTATAGCTATTGATCTCTCTCCTTCACATGATTAAAATGGCTAATTTAAGGTCAGAGAGAAAGTTTAGTGGAATAAATGTTTGCTTGTCAAGTGCAAGCTCCTAAATTCAACCCAGAGCACTACAAAAACAAACAAACAAAAACAAACAAACAAATAAATAGTTAATTTGTACAATACATGCTTTTCTAGAATTAAAAATTTAAGGTAAAATTTGGTGGTATTTTCTCTACTTGAAGAATAAACTCAAAGCAGAAATACATGTTTGATATAAAAAATACAATATATAAAAGTTCCATAATAAAATCAGCAATGGTAAATTCTATCAATACATCAGAAGATTCTATAATTTTATAAATTATTTATATGATACATGTCATCCTGTACTATTGTGATTTTCGTCTATTTATCTATTTATCTATCTATCTATCTATCTATTTATTTATTTATTTATTTATTTGGCTTAGTTGCTTTTTAAGAGAGGTTTAGTTTTGCTTTTGGTGATGAGCACCTAATCCAGGGCTTCCAGCTTGCATTCTACCTCTGAGCCCAATTCTGAGGCCTGATTCAGCAGCCCTGTGCAGCAAACTGAACTTCCTAGTACACACTGTGATCTTTCAACTTAGAGGTCTTCTTCCTGTCCTCACTAACTGAAGTGCAGCAATTAGAGGCTGAAGTTACAATGTGTATTATTATTCAAGAACAGAAAGTTTAAAGGTTAATTTATAGTTAATTTATAAATAATGTTGCAATAAGTCTGTGATTCATATAAATATTTCAAAGGATATTTAGAAAAGAACACTGAGTAATGAATTTAAATACATCAAACCAGAGATAAGTACATATGTTTATAGAATCTAGAAGAATAACACAAATAAATTATTATAAATTGAGAAGCAGATATATTGGATTGATACTCTTTAAAACTGCTGGCTCTTTTGTGTTTATTTCATTTATTGCATAAACTTGCTTGAAACTTTTAAAAGTCTGTTTCACATTAGCTTGCTAAACAGTGTCATAAATGTTTTAAAGTTTGGTTAGTGCTTTCTTCCAAACCATACCCTCCCTCTAATAATCTGGCTATATTCACATCTAGTTCTCCACTCGTTACATTGTGTCATTAAGCTACACAATGAGTATAACCAGTTTGAGTCCTATGGATTCCCTCCTAGGTCTAAGGCATCAGAAAAGCACGTTCTTTCAGAGCCTTGGGATCTGAAATGAAAGCGCACTGGCATTTGATGGGATCAAGCTAAATGTCTCTGAACCTCTCCTAACATCTTAATTATTTATCACCTAGCTGAAGTCAGGTCGAGGTTTTCCTGGACACTCTATCAACCTCAATTCAATCAAGAAATAAAAAGTGTGCAGAACTTGCCCTCACAGCTGCCTGAGAGTCCAGCAGCTGCAAAGAGACTCAAAGCAATGCACGCCTCAGTTAGGGTATAAGTAGGATACCTTGATCTAATTTTGCCCTTTAAAAGGCCCGTGAAAAAAAAGAAAAGGAAGGGAATGGAAAGGAGAAAGAAGAGGAGAGAGAAGGGGAGGGGAGAGGGGAGGAGAAGACGAGAGGAGGGCAGAGGGAAGGGGGAAAGGGAGGAAAGGGAAAGGTGGGGGAGGGGAGGAGAGGATAAGAGGGGACGGGAGGAGAGGAAGAGAGGGAAAGGGAGGGAAGGGGAGCGGACAGGAGAGGGAAGGAAAGGAAAGGAAAAAGAAAAAAAAAGAGAGGGTAAGAGAAAAGAAAAGAATTTCTTAATAGGAATAGGATGCCCTTTGCCCTATATTCCCTACTAGATATCTGGCTGTGCTCCTTTTCAAAAGTCATTCATCAAATCCTCAGGAGACCAAAGGGAAAATGTTATGTAGAACCTGAACTATATTTCTGTTTTTAGTTGCAGTTAAAGAATACATTAAATACAACCAAGAACTGCTGACAAAACAATAATTTGTGAGCATTGGTTAGGTTTTTATGGCAGTTAGGATTAAATTAAGGGCCTTTGCAGTAAGCTTTATTCCCAGCACTTATTTTAACTTTTTAAAAATTTCGATAGTGTTATGACTTGTATGTGGATGTCCGCCAAAGCTTTATGTGGTCATAAGGGGGCTTTGCAGAGGCAGCTAAATCCAGGAGTGGGTGATGAGGTCAAAGTGTGGTTAATAAATTAGTTTGGTGTCTGGCTTGGCATACTTTTGGCTGGGACTAAGGATGCTCCATCCTGTGAGTGAGTGACACCCACGCTAAGTCTGGGTAACGTGGATAAGACATATGGGACATAAAAGGGCTGCCATTTATCACTTGCTGGTTGCGGCTTTGAAATTCTCTTCTGTGGGTGCCCTCTGCCTGCCACCCTGCCCTGGAGCCAGCCACCTATGCATTGGAACCATTACAAACGGTGCTAAAGAAGCCTTTTCTCCTTTAACTTGTGGTGCCTGGTATTTTGTTTCAACAGTGTGAAAAAATGAGGTGTTCTAAGCCATTGAATTGCCCAGGCTGGACCCCAACTGGGCATTCTCTTGCTTCAGCATCCCAGAGTGCTGGAGAACAGACACAGCTGCCAGGCTTGGCTGAGCATTAGGTGCTCTGGCTGTCTTTATGTCCTCCCCATTCCACTTCGAGAAAGGTAGTTCTCCCTACTAGCCTCTGTGTGTGTATGTGTGTGTGTGTGTGTGTGTGTGTGTGTGTGTGTGCCTGTGTATGCATTTGCATGTGTGTGTGAGCAGGATTGAACTGTCCCTCTCTTTATTATATTTTTACAAGAAAAAAGACATGAAATAGCCACTTGGGTGTCCAGTACCGGCCCTGGGACAGTAGGGGATAAAATAACAATGTGTGTGAAATCACTGATTACTTTTTTTTTTTTTTTTTTTTTTTTTTTTTTTTTTTTTTTTTTTTTTTTTTTTTT